>JAVFBZ010215254.1:7806-45568 GCA_032466195.1 Katharina tunicata
CCAATTATCCATATTTAAACTAAATTCAAACTTTTAAACTCCATCTTCTAAGTGGCTCGTTTGCTATATATATATAGACATACAACATTATTCTTACAAGTTCAATTTATCATAAGTACCATTTTTACTTCAGGTACATTTTAGCATCGTATCCATAAGTTCACTATGAAACCTGACGAATCATGCACTGCCATTGGTTAATCCCCGATTTGGGCGCTCTGATCAACAAAATACAAACTATAAGCAAAGCAGGTCCAGACCGATGTCCAATCATATTCTCGCGAGAGTTTCTGTAGTTCACATCCTAAAACAACTCTATATCTCGACGAAGGACGTAGATTCTATTTTACATTGGGCCAGTCATATCAACCTTGAAACACATACAAATGTAACCCGTCAACAGTAAATCGGTGATAAAATCCAACACATTAAAATTAGCTTTCTTCACACTTCTAGTATCTGCATGATATATTGCATGTTTTCATTTTGATAACTTTCTTGTATGTCTAAGTTTCTTGACTATCTGAGTCCAGTATGCATTTCTTTGAATTAATACCAGCATAAAGATGACGTACATGTAATAAGCCTCGGTGACTTCACATATATATAAATTTTAACATTTGATTGTGTTTCACTTAGCATTTAAGGTAGATGCCGCACAGTCAGTGTTTACGCTCTATTGTTGTTATCTAAATGACCAGATTTATTTTCATTATAAAATATTGTCATTCCCTGGATGAGTGAAAATATGTAGGCCCTATTCGGACACTAAAACTGGATTTACCACTAAACATCAATACGCCGCAAACCACCACAAATAATGTTATCCACCGAATATAAATGAGACATTAAAGCGGAACAAAGAACTTAAAGAATCGCCCCAATAACAATCATCATGGCCATGCTAGGTTAAGACAAAATCTTTATTTCTGGTGGTTAAACTAGACGGGAAGCAAACTTTGAACTTTGCTACTTTAATTGAGGTGAGCAGGGAAATTAAGCGACCATTTGAGCAATTATGAATTGAAGACTAAAGGCATATATCTCATGTTAATACGTATTTTAAGCCGATGATTGCAGTTAGGATAGCTTGTCCGGCCATTTCGCCGATTAGTAGATGATGAATCCGAGGGCAGCTATGGACTTTCGAAACTGTTGTAGCTTGATATAATTCATGAAATGTAAGAAAACGAGATATGTATTGTTTGCACATGGGGAAATCCCTTCATTTTTGGCAATACCTGAACTAAATTTAGAAGCGTAACAAATTGTAGAGAAAATATCCTGTCACTTCTCTCATATATCAATGTTATCTATAAAAGTTAACATTAGCGCCAGTGGTTAATTTTATTGAGTTGATATTTTGACATTTATTGACTCTTAGGTTTGTTCGTAAGTAGATTGCGATATCGTCTCTGGTGAGAAATAAACGGCATGTGTATAAGTCATACAGATCTGCGTGTATTAACAAGCACAACAGTGCTCAACATGTTCCAAAAATCGTAACATATTTACACAAGAACATACACTCTTAGGGCAAAAGTTTTGCAGGTAAAACTTAATGTAATATACTATGCAATTTGAACACATTGTATGGCGACGCAGAGAGTATTGCAACGGAGTTTGGCCATATTTCTCTGTATCGTCGATATGACGAGTTACTGTTAAGTACGGTATATGACCCCCGATACGGCGGCTATCTTAATTACCATGGACTGTTTTTGCGTCATAAGTGACAGTATGACCGTTAAATCAACTTACGTATATTAGCATTTTTGTTTTATTTCAGATAACACATAATCTGTCCAGCTGAATTTTTGTATGTCATTTACAGCTGGAAATTCGGTGTCGGATCATCATGGTACCAGGTTCGAGTCCTGCAAGGTTATCATCCTGCATAAATTTCTCATCTAAAATCTGTTTCAACTTAGAAAAGGTTATCTCAAATAAAACGAAACATAACTAAATTACCAGCAACAAAGGTATTGACGTAGTTTATTAGATCGTTATTAAAGCTTTACTTCGTCTAGCCTTTCCATGGTCAGAAAAAGAATCGTGAAAAACGTTTTGTCGATGGAAATAAAAAATTCCGAAGCTGTAATTCCAAGAAACTTTACATCAGTTTATGCAATTACAAACGTTATTTGGATAAATAAAAGCTGTCCTTTAGATTATGGACGTCCAGCCAAGTTCTCAAAGCCAAAAGAGGATTTTTAAATTCTTACTTATTTTAAATGATGCAAAAGTGGAAAGGATGGATTTCTGGTTTATACGTGTAGCCTTCGTGCTAAAGTTTATTTACGGGTTCATATGTGTTCTGAGTTCCTTGGAAAGTTCTACACTTAACTCATATAGTGGATAATACTTTTTATCCTAGGTAAATGATGGACTGTAACAGGGGATTTTCACCGTATAAGTGGCTGTTTTGAGATGCAGTTAAGGTCGTCTGACCAATGTGCTTATGATGACAAAATAAAGCGCCGCAATAATGTGGTCAATATGATTTTCCCTATGGTCGGATAACACTACATGTTCTATGTCAATCTTTCCAGTGCCAGCTATCGGTTCCAGGGGTGTTACTCTCATAATGCATCGGCTGTTTGGGTAGGTGATGTCAGAATTTAATTCGTATCGGTCCAGAATTTGGAATCAATTCATACAGTTTTCTCTGAAGTTACGTCAATTACACTGATGATATGTAGTCAAAACAAAAAGTGTTTTAATATTAGAATCATAATAATAAAACATTTATACTGATCTATAGTTTAGATGACGCCCTCATTGCATGATTCAGTGTCATAATACACAGTACTGTGTCTCGCTAATTTAAGGGATGCTTCAACGGCTTTCAAACTTTACTGGTAAAACCACATGTTATCATTACTACTTAAACATTAATCAGACATAAAGATGTATTTGTTTTCTTTACCACTTGTTTTATAAATTTTAACTTTTGCCAATTTTAGAACAACCAGCCAATTTAAACTCGTCGTTATATTTAGGTTTGGATTTCATTGTTTCAGCATATTGCTATCTTTGTATTAAATATTAAAATGGACACAAGTCAGAGTTACCTACCCAAAGAGGACAGCACTAGTTTTGATACCAGTTTTTCAATACATAGAATGACATCTTAACAATCTATATTTTCAATAGTTAGTTTAACTGTTGTAATAAGGTTGAGTAATACCTCCTATTAAAATGATGCCTATTTGGATTTTCCGTACAGGCTACCTGTTGAAACAGGACATTTTGGACATTAAAACAGAAAGGAGTTTACAAGATTTTTACATTTATATAGTTTATTTATTGTTTACAGATTAAAGTATTTTTTCGTGTTAGCTACGTGTCAGCCATTATAACTCCTTCTGTATGGGGTATAAAACTAGCCGTCTCCCTAGTGACTGAAAACAATGCCAACCAATGCGACACATACGGTGTTGTAAATTATTTATATTTCACCTCAAGTATACTTTCTAATAGACTTAGTCATTAGGATATCCGTCAAGGTATTGTAAATCACCAAAGATATGGCTGTACCGCCTCTCTCGCCATGGTACGCCTCGACATCATACTACCTGGCTATAAGAGTCTGGGGCGTCAGATAAACCACTCATTAGAGACGGGAACAACACACCTGGGCAACACATCAGTAAACTGGACCAAAGATCCGATGTCTTTCCGAAAATCTCTGTTCTGACGACGGGCTAATGAGGAACAATGGTGGATAGTCATCGGGAAAATGCCAGTCTGAATGTAAGTTAAATCTCGTTCGAGCCTTGTTAGCTGGTTTCAGATCACAGATTGATGTTTGGTAGCAGCTGAAAGCAAGAAATTCGTCATTAAACGCTTCGGTAATATGTTGATCGCTTTGTTTGGTTATCTCACACTAGGGATAATAAAAATCATGATCTTACATGATGGTCTGGTGGTAAACTAGAAAGCCAAAGAAACTGTTTTCTTGAGTTTAAACGCTCGTTCTGTCGGTCTATTATTCACTTTTGTCCGCACACTACTGGGAAATGCCGATGTAGCTGAGATTCATATGGTACTTGACAAAACGAATACATTTATCTTAGTTTAAAACTTTGATATAGGTGTGATTTTTTCTAGACTAAAACTTGTGCTGAACAGTACTTTGTTCTTTTTTTCCCAATAGGGTGTATGCTTTGTGTGGTATAAACTTTAGGGGGCCTAGCCGTTTGTGGATATCATCTGCGAAATTGTTCAAAACCAACGATATATATTCAGTGATCAAAACATGCTCATCTGTGGAACAGTGGATATGGTTGCAAGTAAGTGTCCTGTGCGTGGCTATATGTGATTAAGATCAGTTTAGGTTATATGTAGTCTATAGCTATATATATGTATACATATAGTCCTCTATCAGTACCCGGGTAGACAAACCTATGTCTACACCAGTGAAACAGCACACTTTATGGAGAGGGTTATAAATTAACAGATAACTCCGATATATAGCCACTTGAATTGTTTAATCTTCGGGCGTTTCACCCATTACAAAGTTGTATAATTCAAATTCATACTCTATTTACTTCAAACTTTAACTGTAGGAAAAGTTAAATCGAGGAACAAAAATGTGAATTTTTCACGATATCATTTCATAATTAAATTTGAAAAAAGTTATTTATTTATATGTTTTGTTAACCGACATAACATGATGATTTCAACTCTTAAATTCAATTCGAGTTTTCCTTTGTAAAAAAAAAGCGTCAGAAATCTAAATCAGATGGATCAGAATTTCTTCAATATTATATTGAGGCCAGTTTGCCGTATATTTTGGCTAAATTTAAAACTTTGATTAAAGAAAAAATCTGTTGTGGCTAGCAGATGCCGTGTAATGTTCTAGATTAGCCCGGTGTCCCATTCTATAGACGGCTTGTCTTCTCTTTCTCCTCAAACTGATTTATTATGTTGACTGTGTCATAAAGATTTACCATACCTCGAACCCGAAAAATTCTCCTCGCAATATTTAAAGGTTTTATGAGTTTTATGTGATTCGGCCTCCTGCTAGGAGAAATTTTATTACCCTAGCGAATAGCCCGGGGTGAGTCTTAGCACTTTGCTGATTGGCTGACTTGAATCATGTGGTACGAATATCAGAGGTTCCCGCTACACAATCAAGTGGCTGCTAGCGTTTAGAGGAATATCATGACAGTCTGAATCAAAAAGACGCCGACTAGTTCTCTATTTGGTCTTTACTTCTTTGTTATCACACATTTTCTATAATCCTTACTCCTTCAGACATCTGTGTGATGTTTGGCGATATGACAGTCGTTGGACCTACTCTGGCTGTGTGACATCGCCCCACACGATGTGGTTTAATCCAGGCAAAACCAGACGACCGTTTCCATTGATAAAGCATAAGGTAAGCTTCTATGAAATATTCAGTTTCAGACTTCATATCTACTTGATCTGAGTTTAAACTGTGTCCCTGTTGGTCGTTATACAATTGTTGTACCGTGTCAAACAGACTCTGTTTAGTGTCCCCATGCACCTAAGGTAAAGCAATGAATGCCTGTCCAGCAGATCTACTCGCTTCATATATCATGACTACCTAATTTACCCACATATTATTATCATAATAAATCTGAGACAGCCATCAGCCAATAAGGTGTTTCCTTCAAAGTGATCGTTCACTGGCAATCTGGATGAAGGCAATAGCTGAGGCCGGCACATAGCTCCAGACACACTGCATTGGTTGTAATTATTTATGACTTCGTGCATTTCACAACATCGTGTCATTGCGAGATGTGGTATGAAAGTTGTTAAACAATATGATCCACATATTTTCCAATGTGATGTTCATATTTAGATAGAACTGTATTTATAAAATAAAATGTTCAGATTTTGTCTGATGCAAACTTGCCGTCTATATTGTAAGTACAATATATAGTGTGGTCTTCACTAGACTTTGTGAGCCGTCAACAGACTTGTTTGTTCCGTGTAATTAAGGTGTGGTTTACGAGACCTTGATAATCACCGTCTATCATATTTAACACTAGATCAGTGTGTTTGTCTTGAGAGGTTAAAGGTCATGGTATGGTCCAGAGGGACCGGCCTAATCAAGACCAGGATATTTACGAGCTAATAAGCGGTTAGTTATACACCATTGAGATTAAACAGATGAGATTTAACCCTTCAACTTCTATTTCTATATACGTAGAGGTAAATAATGGGATCAAGGGACCATAACGATACATAGCAGCTTTATACGAGGGATGATAAAACACGTTATGAATGTAAATAAACACAAATACAGTTTAAAATACAGTTTAAAGTTTTTACCACTGTATAAATGTTCTGTATTTATAAGTTATTAATGAGTTATTACCTTTGAACAGAAATAAATTGTTTACCCATGTCGAGTAATTAAAATGTAGCGATATGTTTTTCCGTTAATCAATATTTTAGTATTACGGCATCACCTTTAAATCCACTGAGGATTACTGAAAAGTCGAGCCGGAATAAATTAACCTTTTACCGGAATGAGATGTTTCTTCAATGGCTTCCAAACTTTGTATAGTTTTGTCGAAGTCGGGCAATAAACATGAATTGAATTGAATCAAGATGCGTATGTTGCATTTACAGACATGGGCGTAACGTTCCAAATCCTTATGGACAGAATGGCCTAATGTGTTAGGTAATTATTGTCTTCACCTAATATTGCTTAACAACTAGATAAATGTTATTCGAATGAGACGGTTTCTTTATTCAAAATGAGTTAAGTGGGATTTTTTTACGAACCCCTTTCTATAATTTATAAATAATAAAATAAATAGTACACCAGTAATAAGATTTGTTACATATCTCAACTTCTATCTCTAGACGAGGAGTCGATCCGGTATTTTTGTTATATTTTATGTGCAAAATTTTCTTGTTAAGTCCAACGTATTGCTGAAATCCGTATAAGATTAATGTCTATGTATGACTAAAATATTTTGTCATCGCTTTCAGTTCTTCCTATTCACCAAAGTAGTATCTGCATTGTTTTATTGATAAATTAAAACAGGTAAATATTGTTTTTATTGTAAACAAATATTGACTGTGTTTGTGTTGGACATTTAGTTACCTTTAAGGAATTAGTCTTTATCAATGTAAGTGTGAATTGTTTGGATTGACTCGCATAGTAAACTAAAATAATGACACTAAAACTTTGAACATACCATCCAACAGAGGGTCCTTTTAAAATGCTAGTCATGAATCCTTTACCGTGTAATCTCCGAGAAATGTAACAAATATGGCATTTTTACACATAAATGATATGACACTTTAAAAAATTCGATTTTGTTTCCTCATAGGGTAAAGCTGTTGTTACACATACCATGTTTAACATTCAAATGTTTTATTTATATATTTAAAACTAAACAAAGTAAAAACAGTTGAATGCAACCCAGTTTAACGTATTTACAGTATGTATAACAGTCTTGATATATTAATATATACATACATTAATTAGGATGTTGAACCAAGTGTTACTTGCTAACAGGTTTATTGTAAACTAATTTAAATATGTGTACTCAATGTGAGCACCTTGTGTTTATCAAACACTTAAAAAATGAAATAAATATTTGATTCATAATTGTTCCAAAAACCTCGAGCTTTTCAAGTATCTGTTCAATACAAAATGTACTTGTCTGATCTAATTTATATGCTACATATAGTATAACATCACATGAAATACTCTTTCCGTCGATCTGTCTGTTCATAGTTTTATGAGAAAATAACAATTAAAGTAGTTGTAATTTTCTCCAAACAACAGAAACATACTAGTAACTAGCCATAAGCCAGTAATTACGGATTTTTACGCTCTTGATCTAATCTAATTTGAGCCTTTGTGCCATATCTAAGTAAGAACCCGAAAGAACCAAAGTCTAACTTATATATTTGTCTTAGGATTATTACAAAAACATGACGACTGAGATGGATTTTCAACTTCTAGATATATTGGTAAACAATGTTTCGGCCTAGATGCTAAGACCGTTTTCAAACAATGATTACAAATCTCAACAGAATATACTTTAAATTGTGAAAAAAAAAAAACAGGCTATTAATTTGTTTAAAAACTGACGTTATGGCTACGTTAGAGTGACACGATGTAACATAAGAATCCTTCTCAGTCGTCATGTTTTTGTTATATACCCAGCTTCTAAATGCCAAGTTAGGATTTTTAGTTTTCGCAAAAATAACAAATGTTACAATATTGTGCCCAGTTGTATCATTTAAAATTCTTACGAACCCGTATCTGTTTTTTGTTCTAAGTTATTTTTTTATCTTTTAATTTATTTGCTAAACTCACCAAAACATAACCCAATACACAACTTTTATATTTCTGTAACTACCAAGTAAAACTAGCTTGATAATTGTATGAAATACTTTTCGTCGAAATGTTACCTTACCACCGATAACTAAAATGACGACTTTATAAAGGTGATATAATCTTTATGATTGTTTCGCTCTCAGCTTGTTCTTTTGTTTCGAAATAAAGGGTTCTGTAGGACAATGTAACTGTCTCAAAAAGTATACATTAGAATTAAGATCAAATCATACGTGCTTGTCTTATTCTCCAATAAACATAAGTAAATACCCTTTCTATTCTAATACATGTATTAGCCACAGCTCTAAACATCACCATTTTAATCTTTATGGGTTTATTTTAATTTTAATTTACAATGAAACGATTTTACTTCAGCGAATATTTTGCTTGTACTAGCGTAGCTTTACTATGATCTTAAATCGATTTTCCAATCTCCAAACACGTCAAGTTGTATCTCTGCCACTCGGGCGTGTTACTCTTTACAGACAAGACAATTCCTGCGCGATAGGAGGGCTGCGAGTTAAGCCGGTCAGCTCGTATTGTATTATTTACTGAGCGTAGGAGACGCTCAGATACCAAGCCTGAACGGGCAAAGGGAAATAACTATATTATGGCGATGTTACATGACCGAATGGATTGTCTTCTAATGATAAAACTAGAAAACAGTGCTTAAACAATTAGGTTTCGATGTTTAAGAGAAAAATACATAGACGTTTTAATGTGTAATAATTAGACGTATATGAATTTGACCACATAAAGTCTGAGCTTCTCTGGCAGTAGGCCGTATTATATATTTTGTTACGATTCAATTGAACCTCGGATAAAGTAAATACTATATCTCAGACTGAACTAGGGAAACATGTATCGTGCAAATCTTTTACAAATGATAACGACAAGTATTTCAATAGGTAACCTGCGATAATTGTGTCGAGAATCTTGTTTATGGATGTAAATTATTTTTAGGGTATATCTATTATCGTTAGTAATTACTGGTATTTTTAGACAATATCTATTTATGCAAATATGCAATAATAAAATGAATGGAATTTACTTAAAATTACTCACAGCATTATAGCAAGACTCAAAACCACGTGTGTAACTGTCACGTGCTCCGACAACCACTAACGTGTAAATTCGCTTCTTTTAATAATTAACCTAGCGCTGAAGTATCAAAATATTTTTTTGTTACTGTTAGATTTTACTAGGAGATAGTAATCAGTGTTATTGTTTGTCACACTTATAATAGTAGGTAACAATTGTGCGTACGTTGACATGTTGAAATCTGCGATATATCTAAACATATTGATTGAAATGACCAGTGTTGCTTCTGACCTTTCAACTGTGTCCGAAATGAAGACAGCAGCTCGTTGGATTCCGTGCCACTGCGAGATGAAACATCAAAGGCGGCTAGCTCTGAAATTGACTGTAAACTCTCCCATAAACCAACTACAGGAGCAGAGGTCGGATTTGGCGGACTAATTAATTGACCTTCGACTGAGAGAAAGTGGGTTTGTTTGGAACTAGTCCTTAAAGCAAAGCCATAAACTATTCCGAATCCCTGGACCAAATCAACTCCGTCCTCTCTCAGGAAACTCAAGTTAACAGGAAGATAATTCCAAGAAATTGACCACAGGAAACTTGACGTCTACTCGACACATTTCGCTGACGATTCCAGAGAAGTGTTAGTACTATCTTAGAGTTACCCCCCTTTACCAATCATATCTAATTAAGAATTAATTCTGAAATTAAAACAACAAATAGTTTTTATATATAATATATTTTCATGCACGGGAGTAAAGTTCTGAGTTTCATAATCATGCAGTTTGTTAAGCTGTACTAGCTCTACACAATCCGGACGTAATATTGGTGTGTTTAAACTAAGTAAACTAAGAACTGATTATTGTCCTTTAAAGGAATTGACTGAGGAAGGGGAAAGTTAATTTCTATTGAACAATATATTTTGCATTTTAATTTGCGTCACGACTAAGGGTTTGCAATGTTTTAATATGGAGTATTGGGGTTAGATATATTCACATATACATATGTTTACTCAACGTTAGCTCTCCAAATAGCATATTTTAGTTTTAAAATACAATTGCTGAATAAAATTGACAACATTAGTGTGAACATTAGAGAGAACGGCACAAACAAGAAGAAACTATAGTAAATTACTAATGCATTTTAGTACCCATCAGCATCTCAAAGAGCGATGGTGCTGAAACGTGAGATTTATTGCAAGTAAACGATCATCTATCGGTAAAGGGTGTTACATTTATTGCAGATGTCTGGCAGAAGAAAGTTATATAAAATGGTTAAAAGGTTTGACCGTTAAAGCACCGAGGTCAATATTGATTACATTTTCTCGCCTTATGGTTAAATATTGAAGAAAATCATGAATAAAACATTTCATCATTTAATGGTAGTAAATCACGTATGATTTTAGTGTGCACATCCGAGAAAAGCAACTATGTTAAGTCGTATGGCTCTAAGAGGTGGTCAAATAAATCACATAATGTCCCTGCTCCTCTCCACATAATCTGCTGATTGGTTCAATCCAGCAAACAGCCTTTGGTTATTAATAATAATAAACAATTATCTCGATACACAAACAATATTCTGCTGACACGTGATGGAGCTATTCTATTCATATTTAAAACCACATCCCTTTTTTATAGTCACTGAACATTTGTCAATTTTGATATTATAATTGTTTTCTTTTTTAGTTTAACTAATTTGTTTTATTTTAGTTGACATAAAGTCTATCTGAGGGGATTTCCCTTTGAATGGGAAATTTAATCTAAGTCTTATATGAATATAAATGATTTGAAGGGCCAAACCACAGGACGTTAAAATAAATTGGCGAATTGTTGGACTCAGTCTGTATATGTCTGTGTCGTAGAGAATTAGCATGAGCGTAGGTGCGAGAACAAAAGGTCCACTTTTAAGCAGATATTGTTAACAAAATTGGGTTTAAGTCCAATTGATTTGCTTGAAAGTAATTTAGAGTTTGACTCACAGGAAGGGAGATGATGTCCTTTAGTGTCTATTTTACCGACTACCAATTTTGTTGATTGAGTCCGAGCTCCTTCGTAGCGTTAGAAGCTACAGACCAAGGACGTCTCTGTGGAATTGTAAAATGTCTGAGGAATTTTCACAAAAAGTTTGAGAAGAAATCAATTGCTGCTGGTGTGTTACAGTGCTTGTGGCTAGCCGCTAACATGTCTGCTTTTGTTTATCACCCTGTTCACTCAAACACTTCTCCAGAAGAGCTCTGGGAACGATTCTATTAGTTAATCCCTAATGTGGTTTGGGTTTCTCAAGAAATATCACCAAAATGAAATAAAGATTCTGAGAAAAAAAGATCTTGGTAGAACTTGGTAGAAATCTTGGTTGGTACAGTATTAAACAAATCGGTCAAACCTTAAATGAAAAGTCTTGATTAAACGGCATGTAGATGCTTGGCACATGGCAAAAACATGACAAAGATGGATTTACAACTTCTGGGTATATTGATAAGCAATAAGCTTAACAATATACCAATAATTTGTGAATCCATCTTTGTCATGTTTTTGTTAAAATAAATTTTTGTAAAGCTCTTTGCCAAATGTAATTTCCGTCTATGATTATTGACTTCAAACATTTACAATCTTTCTATCACAAGCAAGTTCACATTTTGTTGTCCGTGTTCTAAGTTGCTTATGTGTCGTAGATAGTAATATCGTATTGCTAATAGCTTATGGAAAAGGGGCAGACAACTTCGTCACAAATCTCAAATCTGTTTCACCACGGAAATAAATGAATTTCTTCATCAGAATATTTGCCTTTCCATATATCTGTATTTTATTTTTACGATGTCAATACAAGTTAATCCAGTTACTGAATAAGTTTCTGTTCGTTTCAGATCTTGTTCGTCATCCCTGCATAGTTAGCGATGGTTGGTTAAAAAACATCACCATACTTGGTCTATTACAATATAATGTGGAAATAAATTAACAAAAAAATATATGTTAAAAATACCAACGTAAACGAAAACATTACATCTATCATCAAAATAAACTTCATCAAAAATGAATTTGTTTATTTGATCCTACAAGATAAATAAGTCATATATGAAAGTAACAATTCATATTATGCCGGAAGTATCTTTATATATACGCAAATCGAAAGTTCCAAACAAAAACTGTAATAAAGGAATATTTTCATTTCCACCTAGTTAATGTGTTTTTGTGCGACACGCCTTAATAGATTTTTTACAATTTAATTCAATCTAATATTTCTATATCAATATATTTTTGCTTCATATGTGCGGACAGTTTAGTTTTGGTATATTTTCTTTGATCTAAAGATACATAGCGATAATTCGTTCAATATTAAATACCCTATCCACAGCACGAGGTCTGTAGTTGCCGAACTGTAGGAAGTCAGCCATCTTAGAACAGCGTGTCGTCGCCACTACATTCCCTTCAAGTATACGGCGGGTATGTTTACTTTATTACGGCGATAGTTTTACCTCCATATATATCGTAATCCCTTATAATCATGTCCGTTAAGTCATTTAAAAGGGATGCCTTGTGATCACATTAATTTTATTTAACAACTTCTCTGTTGAACAGTTAAGCTACAATAGAACAAAAGCCTGGCCTGACGTATTTATAAAACAAAGGAAATTGGTTACATCAGTTCCTTTAAGGCTCATAATATCACGGTATAAATCCTTGCAAATTAATTTGTTATCACTGAAATTAAATATTTCTCCGTTTAAAAATTATTTGTATATACTTTTAGAGTAAACTTTAAATGTCATTTTTTAAACTTTAGTTTACACAAGCCAAATAAATTATAAATACAAATTTAGTATCCATATAAAGTATTCGGTAAATTATATACATATATTTTCGTTATTTATTTTTACATATGATTAACAGATACGAAAGTTATCAATTTACATGAAGATGTGCGTACTACTATTTAGCTGTTAGATTGTTTATTAGACGATAGGTAATGTACTTAATGTATCAGCAGAGCTAGTTCTGATATTGGTGGAGTTTCTATTTAACGCCCGAGTGAGTGAATTCTAGACGTGGGAATGTAGAGCTCGAGCCGAAACCCCATTCTGATTTAGTCCGCGACAGAAGATATACAACTCTCATTTGTCATGATGTTAAAAAAACGTGGGTAATATAAAAAGCTGTTAGGTGAGAGGGCTACATGGTATATGTCTGACCATACTCGGGTTCATTCCAGTACCCGAGCTACCACACGGTCAGAGTCTAGATAAACCAATATCGAGAGGTAATGCCCTACTCTGTAGCTAAAATATAAACACTTCGGATAGTCGAAGTTACTATGAAATATCAACGTTTTTTTGTTGCATAAATATTATTGTTAAAAAATAAACCTTACCGAAATTGTTTCCTCAATTATTTTGTATGGATTGGGTATTCTTTATTTATTTTTTCCACTTGAATGGCGTGTTTGTTTAGATGTTTTAGAGTACTGTGTAACTCTAGACCGATGGACCAGACTTAACAATTATCTAACAAATTTCATCAGAGATATCGTTAGGAAATCATGCAATAGCTCGTATTGTTTCAGTTGAATCCAGTGAATTGTTACATAACTGGTGTTAGACTCTACAGCTTAGAACCTTTTAATCTGCAGCGTCTGATCAATATTAGTATAGTTCTGGTCAATATGAATCTCATCGTATCGACCGACAATGTGGCATCATGTTACCAGCATTATCCCCATTATGTTTGTTTGAATGGTAATCCCTATACTTGGGAAGTGCTGCGACATGCGATCATACAGGCCATATTATTTGTCTAGTCATAGCTCATCTTGCACACAATTTGTTTTGGGGAGCAAATGTATGTTTTTATGGTAAATATTCAACGTATATAGAAATCCCTCTATGATATATCAATTTATTTTGGGTACTGTTTCCAGAAATATCTCTCCTTGGTCAAAAGAAAATTTACTGTTCACAAAACTTTCTTTAATTAAAGTCAGAGGTGAAATGAAAAATGTTACCAATACTTGATTAAAGGTATGTCTCTCTTTTTGTTCGTGCCAGAAAATTTGGCGACCACGCAACCCGGGTACAATGAAGGTTGAAAGAAAAAAAGCTGCTAAAATATTTAAACCATCTCTCTGGTCGTCGACTCGTCTTTTTTTCTTGTTGAGAAAACTTGAACGATGTCTCTTGGCTGGAAATCCTAATCACTTAGATTAGGATTTAGGAATTGTATGGCTAATGCATTTGGACTTCCTAACCCTGTCGCCTGATTTGGAATCTCAGAGAAAAACTACACAATAGACGTAATTGGTTTTAAATATTTAGTATGTTCAGAGCATCGTTACTCCACTATCTCGTTGCCCCAAGAGGGCTTAAAACATCAAACGATTTTAAACATTTATTTTGATCGCATGGAATTTCATATCAATATATATTATTTTTTTGCTATCTTCTCTCTTAAACAAATTGTTCTGTCATCAACGTTCTTACTATTTAAAAAACATTAAAAGAGTAAAATCAAATGTGTTAGATGAGTGTTCTATGGCACAGTTCGTCCCAATTTCGTAGAGTTTTACAATCGCCCAATCATGACTAGCAACCTTGAAACTTTATACCGGAACTTTTTGTAACAATCAAGTCAGCGGCTGAGAATTGGTCGCGAAATGTTTCCATGGAAACCACGTGTATGATTGACAGTTGATCTGTGTAGGATTTAGGAGATCCCAATTCAGAGCCGGCCTGCCCGCCATAAATGTCACATCACCCTGTAAATAAAAAGACAGCACAATCTCAGCATATCACGGGAGGTGGATTTTATGATCCAGTTCTCGACAGAAGTGCGCGGAGAAAGAAATTGAGGGTTTTCAGTTCAAAACCTTTATTACTCTGTTAACTTTTAACATATAATTCCACGTTAGAACTTCAGACGCCCGAAGAGTATATTCCATCTTACATACCCGTTGCCCATTTGTCCATCCACGGCAGACTGTTGGAATTTTTCATTATTTTTATGTCAAATATAAATTTCGCTAAGTTCGAGGATTTAAAAAAAATACCAAAAAATTATTTTATTAATAACATTTACATATCAGCATAATATATTCCAAAGCTCAATTTTGTAACATTATGTCAAGCTTATAATTACTGTTAGTCTGTTAAATTACAATTGTGATGATTATATTTGCCTGATATTGGTAAAAAAACAAAGCGCCTATATCAGAATGTATTATGAGGGATTATATAAGGGATGTGTTACCAAGGCGAGAATAAATGAACATCTATAAACGATATCTGTCTGGGCTAACAATCAATCCAATAAATCAGTTAACAGCCTGGGGCTGAAACCACGGCAGGGAGAAAACTAGGGTGAGAAAAAGTAACACGTAATTGATTTTTAATATTTATAACTTGTGTAATCTCACTCATGTCACGTTATGTATTGTGCTCTGGTCCGCCTATCAATAGTTGTGATGTGCGTGATTTTGAAACGACCAATCAGTGATTATCTTGCCCACAATAGCCACGAGGCCATCTTTTTCTCGGTTAAAAATGTGCCGCCATTTTTTCTGCTTGATTTCCATATATAGTGTTCAGGTAATTATAGTTGACCTTGCGTATAATTGTCTTTTAATCTTTGTTGGTGGTCATGGGTTGTCTCTTTGTTGATACAATCGCCGCCATTGGTTTCAATTAAATCTAATACAATTAAATCTACATTTAATTGTAGAAAACTTTATAATTGTAGAAAATTATAACCAATGAAAACAAGATAACTGCATATAAAACAAATAAAATACAAATATTCACTAATTTTGATAGTTGATACGAAAAAATACAAATGTATTTAAACAAATTGGAGTGTTCTTTTTCAATTTTATTATAAAAATAAATAAATTTTACAGAAGGTCAGGCCCAATTTAATTGTGATTTTTAAGTTAATTGGGTATGAAGCCTAAATGTTGTATGATTAATGTTGATGGGCAGTGCCTTCGTTGAGGAAATTCTCAGGGTTCTCCCATAGGAAGCCTGTTCCAAGCAGATGTGTTGTAGAAAACATCATCAAAGGTTTCCTGCCTGCTTCTGTCCTAAACAAATTCGGTATTTGTTGATAAGATTGTCGTTTCTATGATTATATATATCTGTCTACAAATAGTCTTATAAGTTTGAACATCGTCTTCCTTTCCACATCTTTTCGACTGGCTCAGTGATAAATTGTAGTACGGCAGTGTAAACAACTTCTCTATTTATTTACTCCTTTAATCCCCTCCCTCTTAACACATGTTCAGTTAGCGTGATGATTTCAGCACATTCAGGGAGAGCTTAAATGAACAGAGATTGGTAGCTTATATTTCACAAGATTTCTCGTCCACTGAACGCTAAATCTCCTCAACAAGACGAAATAGTTTATTTGGCAAATATACAATAAATCTGTATATTGTATAGTTCCTCATGTATATATAAGCCAGTGAGAAACTTATATAAACCAACCTTAACATATGTTGGTACGAATAAATAAATGTATACCAAAGCTGGTACTGCAGGACTTTTACGACTTTGTACGCTTTTGTTATTAAATTTATCTGCTTTGTAACACCTTTAATTTGGGAAGCAAATCACTGGTTTCACTTAAAACCTTGACTGCAACTTTAGTCGAAAAATAAACAACCAAGCAAACAAATGACGACTATTTATTTACTTTCTTATCGTCAAATTTAACCAACAAACAAAAGTTCTTAGTCAGAAGATCTTTTATGATTCTGCCATATGCAACAGAATGGCTATCATTGCAAATTTTGTGGTGTTAATTTCCTTTACACAAACCAGAACTAAGTCAGATTTCATCAGATAAAAATTAAATTCGATACCAATGAAACGTGAATAATCTTTGTTTATATACTGCTGTCGATGGTTTAATCAAACCGATATATACAGCCAACATTAATTGTTCGTCATTCTTTGGAGTTGTCACGCTACTCTATTATAAAACACATTCGAACTGTTTATTAAAAAAATGGTATATTTACCGATTTAAATGAAAAGAAAAATATAGTCGTTAAATTATTCCATTTCTTTAATATGCTTGATTTAGAAATACGTCATTCAAAAACGAAATCTATACTATTATAATTACACATGGTTATTTATCGGCTTTCTTTGAAGTGTATATTTTTCTACTGTAAGTGTTTTAAAACTATTAACCCTGCATTAAATTAAAATTTTCTGTATGAAATAGAATGATACATTAATTTCTTAAGTCAGAGTGAAAGTAAATGACATGATAATGAACAGTAAATTAACTAAGCATTGAGACAATTCAAGACGTTCGCATAGTGCATTCGTTATGTTTATTAAAGTGTGTCATAAACTATACCCACACCTTCCCACCCGTAGTCAAAGGTGTTAATATATTTAATATTAGCGTATATAAAGTCTTCATCGTCTATATATTCGTTACACTTGTCACTCAAAACATACATTATTGCCTGCCTATACTAGCTATAAAAAAGATAGTCAGTCGAAAACCTTATCTTCTAATGAATGGGTATAAGAGGAAAAAAGAGGAGGGGGTTAAAGAAGCGACAAACCGCTGTTCTATTACATTCTTTGTTGACACATTATATTTCAAAATCACGCATAATAACTCACAAAATCTGACGAAGTTTTCTTGCCGAACTGTCTGGCGTTTCTCGGCATAACGTCCATCTGTGAGTGTACTTATAACTACATACCATCTGTTGCTACCATTACTCGTTTCTTTCAACTCAGCTGAACAGTTTAACATGTGTGTTAGGTCACCTGGCAAAGGTAGTAACAGACTGCCCCAGGCGTCTTTGACAAATTATCTGAATTTACAACAAAGACAATCTGCATGATGCAGATGACGTGATGTAAACCAGAGTGCGTACCTTTTTGAACATTTCGCATATAAATATGTACATTGACTGCACGCTGTTTGGAATAAATGTACGTATTTTATAGCCGTGTAAAATGTCCCAACACACGTACGTTACAGCTCTAAATTTATATTATATCCTCACAATACTTCAGACAATCCCCGAATAACTTCGAAATGTTCTTCACAAGAACAATACAAAAATATCCAGATTTTCTGCAGTACTTATGATGTACTGGTGATTTCCTTGTGTTATCGTTTTTAAAACGATCCAACATCGGATATTGTTTATACACTAATATTCCGCAGCATGTATGAGAATTTTTTTTGTGTGGATAATATGCTAATATAGAAACACGCCGATTTAAAAAACGATATGCTGATATAGAAACACCATATGATACAAAACGATAGAATTGAATATTGTTTTTTGCACTAGACATATCACGTTATAGAAACATAAGTGCATGTTATTGCAAGACTACTAGTCTTGGGTTTTGATTGTTTCCACCAGTAGCCTCCCCTGGCCCCAGAGCAGGGGTCACTAAATATTTGTCTTTTTGGCAAGTATTGATAATTGACAAGTATGTCTATTTAACTTAACGCTAAATCCACGCTTTACAGATCGAGGAATCATAATATGGAGTCTTCGCATTGTGAGTAACCATCTTTTTATGCGTTCCACTATCTTTAAGAAATTAGTTCTACCTTATTCGCCCTCCACCTAGAATGTAGCACCTCCAAGGAGGAGCTTGTTTTTTAAAAAAACATTCTCATTCCCTTTAAGTTTCACACCAAGGGCTAAATATTCTCTTTCTATTCTAGACAAAATATAAAAGTGTGTATAGAAAAATTTTGAATTAAAAAAAAACAATGTTACAACATGCAATGAGCAAATCGCACAATGTTCCATCATGTAATTAACAGATAAATCCGAACTTTGAAATTTATTATTCTGACAAATACAGAGTTCGCTTTGAAGAATGGGCCCGAGGGAATTCGTGGCGGCGGAATAAAGCACATAGGAACGCGAGACGTTCCAAATTATTACCCTTCCCACAGTACCAGGAACCATTATCGGAGTGACACATAAGTCAACAAACACCAGTCTAACAATGAATTAAATATCTGAATCTTTATTTCACAATACCATCAATTCAAATCAAAATATACATTTAAATTTTTTATGTTAAGTTATGTAAATATCAAGAACATGTAGAACTAATTTTAAGCTATGTACAGTACATGAACAGCATTGGCATGATTCTGATTCCTGTATTGGAATTAATCCAATGTTCCTGAAAACTTTTAAAACCTCACGATAGCTTCTGTACCTCAGGAATAAAATACAAAATATAAATCATTTTATGATTAAGTTGTTATTTGACAAATGTTGTCTTATAAAACTTTAAATTTATAGTCTGAAGATATTGAGCTGTCGAAATTTATTCAGTATTTTACATACATCTTATCCGAATCAGTCTGTGAGCGCGTCACTTCCTAGGAATATTAAGAAATCTGATTGGCTACAGGATTTGAGAGACTACAAATAAGGGGAGCGAAGGGAAGGGTCTGTTGCATATCCTAACACCTACTCGCGTGCAATTTACTTCACAAATGTACTAAAGCTAGGGATATAAACTATAAAGAGCTAAATACGTTAGTTATCGATGCTCTTTACCATTAGAAACCAGACAAGGGATTGGTTAGTCAAATAAATAAATAAATAAATAAATAAACAAATAAATAAATAGTATTTGGAAAGTTTTACTGGAATACATAATTTGATTGGCAGGTTGTTATGGACCGATGTTGTGTTGAAATCCCATTTCCAGATGAATCCATTGTTAGTGTCATCGTAAATATTGTATAATTAGTGTATTCATATGCAATATTATATTCAAAAGTTATAAAATAAAACCAATCAGCTCTAAAATTTAAATTACAGCTCTATTAAATATTTACCACTCAGTTAAACTGTACAAAAATATATAAAATTATTACAGAATTAAAGGAAAAACGGACACAAACAGTAAACTAAACACGCACAGTCGTTCAAAATTATTTATAAAATGATCTTTAAAGTTTAAAGACATTTCATACAGACACAGACATGCAGGTACCGCTCCATGCAAATACACTATAAATACTTACATTTCAACGTCCAAATCGACTATATAGATAATCGGTATTGGGATTATTTCGAAAACTTTTTAGCAGACTTTGTTTGGTGGAAGTTTAGGTTTGTCTCTGACATATATAGCCAAGCTGGAGGCTCTCCGGGCATTGGTTCCTTACGTTACCAGAGGAACACAGCCTGCTTACGCACATATTTGTCAGCGGTGTCGCTGTTAACTGTGCCTTGGGAATTATTTTTTTTCGATCATTCACTTAGTCGCACAACTGTTTTGACCCCGTATAAAATCTTATGAAATAATACAGAAAACTTGAAACTCACATGCCTTTATAATTGGTTAAATAATAATAGTATGATTTTAAAGCATGCTATTAATATCAGAGCTAGGTCACAATTCCGGGAAACGATACAAAATAGGGAGTCTGCTCCTGTGCTTCGGCTTTTATCACCATGTCCATCAATGAAAATGCAACCATTGCGGAAGAGGCTTCCGACCATATGCACTAAACATTTATTGTGTCTCATTTTGTAGGCGTTGTGATAGGATTTTTTTATGTTAAACTATCCAGTGGGATATACCAACTAACATTTTACGAAAAGGATTTTATAGCTAAAAACAACATGGAGACTTAGCATTAATTCGGGATAATGTGTAAAGTAAAGGTCAATTATGATGAGTGAAGACAATTTCTAAAATGCAAATTTTCTTTATAATGAAACATACTTTGACGATTTAATACAACATTGTAAATTATATGTTTACGCTAAACTTTAAACAAATAGGTGGGTTTTTTTTTAAATAAAATTAATTTCATTTTTCTAGTGACCCTGCGAAACTCATCGAGGACAGTGTGATTCTTGTTTTTTGGTTCTTATTTTGAATGGTCTTATGTAAATCTTCCGCTTATTATTTGTAACATATTTGGCTGTATTACAAACTTAGGTGCACAGGAGAGAACTGAGCTATTGGTTGGTTGTTTTTACCCTGTAGAACCGAGCGAGTGGGATAAATATACTAACACTGTTCGGCTCTGAGGGTTGACATTACCAGCTTACTGTCAACAGAAAATTTTCACTGCACCTGAAAATAAAGGGAAAATCAAAATTAATAACGATACTAGAAGAAAACAGAAGTATGACGAAATGTTTTAAAATTGTTATTTGCTAATTGTATAGTCACATGTGTAACATCTTCAACATGTTAAACTTAAACTTAAACATAAAGCGACTGTATGAAATACAGAAAAATACAGAAATATACTGAATAATTTTTGGATATACAAATATAGGATTCGGTTAGCCTCATTAACGAACATTATTAAGCATTCTTCTTGGAGAGATTATGAGAAAAAATAAATTCGGTTTGGAATGAAAAAAGCATGACATTGGATGATTAAGACTTAATAAATTTTCCCCGAGAAAGAATAAGATAAGTCAATCTATATGTTGTAAAATAAATTACTTAATTTAAATGACTTAAACATGGAAAGGATTGATCTTCACACAAATTGTCAAATTTAAGTATTAATGTTTTAGTTCTTAGGAACTGGGTTTATTTTTTTTTTAAATTAAAATTTACCACCCAACGTTTGTAAGCACAGTTTTCAATTAGTATGAGAAAATACCCAAGGCTGCCAGGAGATATGTATATTGTGTGTTGTCGATGAATTAAATAGTGGTTTATTTAGATTTATACAACTACGGAGAATGAGTATGGGATGCGTGAAGCTGGGGGCGCCCTGGAGCAATCCCTTGTTGTAGCCAGACAAGATTTGCGAAAAGCCCTGCTACTTACAGGGCATAATCACAGAGACAAGTATAATTTGCAGAACGTATTTGTCGAGGCAGTTCAATTGTTGAGTTGTCTACAAACCAGCTTTACTTCTCACTTTTCCATTAAAATGTCCAGTGAAAAGAAAACAAATTGCTTCAGTAAAGCGGTTAGATGAACTTTATTGTGACAGCATTTAGAAAATTGGAGAGAAAGTGAAATTGCCTTTACTTGAAAAGCACTTCTTCAATTTCCCTGACAATAATCTTCTCTCTCATTTGTTCTTTTTTATTTTTCAACTAGTAATCCGTAAAGTTTTTGTTTGGCGGTGAATTTGCCTTCACATTTAGCTAAATTAGTAAAAAAAAACACAAATCATGGCTATTTTAAAAAATATTCGCACATTTCTTTAGAATGAGGATTTCGAAAAACTTCTGAACGCAATGTATTTTAATCTGTTATTTCAATGGCAATCAACACGAAAATTAAATAAATGTGTACATTATATTTCAATTAAATTTAGTTAAAAAACAACAAAGATGTGGAAAAATATACAACGGATTTGTTTGCAAAATATCAGAGCTGTCTACCAGAGCTAAATTGGGATTTCAGCTTGTATTACATTTTTGCATTTAGTTTATATCTATTTCGGCTAATATAATGTACCTGAAATCAGGTGAAGTATATAATATATAATCCCGTCGTATATATATATTAAAATATATTTTTTATCAATATAGGGGTGATCGTGTTTGGAGTTTTGGAGAAGTGATTTTAGTGGCTTTACTTGATAAAGAGAAAAAACAATATAAAACGTCCGAATAACCTTCAGTTACACATTTAATTATATTTCTTGTCTGAGCGGCATTTAGAAGCTGCGTACATTACAAAAACATGATGAATGAGACGGATTTTCAATTTTTTGGTATATTGGTGAGCAATGATTCTAAATCTAAACAGAATATACTTAAATGGTAAAAGAACAGGTGGAAAATATGTTTAAAAACTGGCGTTATGGCTACGTTATTAAGAAACGATGTAACATTATTTTTAATTATATTATCTAAAAATTTCTGCTACCAAAGTTGCAACTTATGCAAAGATTCGAGAAAAAATTCAAGTTAAAGTAATATATAAATTTGAACAAAATAATAAATAAATAAAAATAAATAAATCAATTTATTTATAAAAGTAAATAAATAGAACGACGACTTAAATTATTAAAGAGCTTAAACTAATCTCCTCTGGTTCATAACATTGTATTATTCATAGTTCGAATTAAAAATAAACAAGATTAATATAGTTAATTGTTTTAATTTTAAATAGTAATTGTAATCTCTACATAAATTAAGTAATGTTAGGAATTAAATGTAAGCTAATGAAATTTATCTAATTTTGCGTAACATTTTAAAGAAGATAGAAAAAATTGCCAACATAAACCTACTTATATACGTTTTATACCTAATTTTAATGATAGTGGTAATGCTTAAGACCAGAAAGCTTTTGACCTCTGGGGTAATACAGATCCACATTAAACTGTCAGACGTGAACCTATCCTATCAACTCTCTGTTGAGAAATAATTTACGACAAAAGAAGAAACACAAAAACTAGTGTCCCGCATTTTGATTCATTCACGCATTTCCAGGTCACTCGAAACACATCGCCATTTTGATTCTTCCTCTGGTGACGAGTCGTAGATAAGGCATATTGTAAAACAAGAGGAAGTGTTCCTGTATCACTCTTTATTGAAACGAAATCTAATTTCCGTGAAATACCCTATTAATCAGATATAATTCTTACCTTCGTTGCACCCCTATACGTCCTTGTTATGGGTCACTACTTTCTGTTGCGCCTCTATTCTAGCGGCGTGCTGCGGTCCTGCCAGAGCCTAACCCTTCCTCGCTTCTGTCCTCGCTTCTGATTGGACCAAACTATAACATAGAACTTTACCGAGATAGAATGATTTATTTTGGCCGAGTGAGAGTCTCCAATGCCACAAATCACTCGTTTCATAGCGCATGTAGTGCCAGATAACTGATCATAATTTTCACAGAATGAACTCATATTTTTCCGCTCCATTTTTGGCGCAATATTCGACTGACACAACACCACAATATGCTGGCGGATACTGTTCTAATGGCTACGGTTTGTTATCGTCAAGATTCAGCGAGTCCTCGGCAGGCTATCCTATACAGGGATGCACTGGCTACTCCGGGGTGACTGGCCAAAATCTGACCACTGGATCCTTCTCACCTCCACCCAGATCTAACGGTAATCTAGCTCCTAACTCCCCTAACGACGCTGGAATCTTAACACTAGTTAACCGTGTTGGATCCGCAGATTCGAGAACGATACAGGGAAATTGTGGTGGTAGTCCCCACGGCGAGAAATCATCCCCTCTCCCCTCATCTCTGTCTCCTCGGAGATACAGTTCCATTCCACAGAGGGCTCACTCACACAGTCAAACCTGGGGAAACCCGGTACTCGGAGAATCACCCCTTCCCACTCATATGCAGTCCCATGACACCGGCCAACTTACTATCAACGGTCACCGGGAAAATCACTCAATGGTTGGATCTGAAGAACTTGATCTGCGCACCTCATCAATCGGTCAATCAGCCCATATTCACCCTCTACACATCCACGACAGCCAGGGAAGGTTACGACATGACTCCCCGTCAAATCCGATGCATACAGACAGCAGTCCTCCTCTGGACAATTCGAACTTCTATCCATGGATGGGAATAGTTGGTAAGTAACTTCTATAAAACCCGTATTAAATTAATCCTGAATTTTCATGCGAGCGATGTGTCATAACTTGTTTCTACATATCATCCAACGAAACAGTAAAATTCTTAAAGATAAAATTTCCAATAGATTAAAATAAATGAAAGCAAAATATCGTCTAAGCTTTTAAGTTATGAAATCTCAATCTTCAGCAGACCCTGTATTACTGCGATGTCCTATCTCGACTCGACTGTACAAGCGTTTTGTCTCTCCTAATATCTGTTTTACACTAACTAGGTTAGGAGAATTACTACACATATGAACCTGGTGCTCTTAATGGGCGCCATTTTGATAGATTTATGATACCTTCTCTTTTTAAGGGGTGAACATTTTTACATACACATAAACACGGAAGGGCTCGCTCATAAAATTTTATTACCCCATAATATTTCCCTATATGGCGGTGGTGAAGGTGGCCCTTGCAATTCCAGGAGGGACGACTGTCTACTGTATTTCAGTTTTAATTATCAAAGTGGCAGTTTAAATTCCGGTGCTAACAACTGCTCCAGGCAAATGGCACTGGGAGATCTTTAGTCTCTAGAACGTCATAAACTTCGTAAATTGTCATTTAGCATCATTACCAAGTGACTTACACATAAAATAGTCGGAGAACAATACAATGGAGGTAAACATATAGGACTATCTCTAGCCAATTGTGACTTGCAGGTCTCTTTTGAGTGTTTAATAGCCTTAGTTAGAGCCCATCGTTCTCCTATCTGTTTTGTCAAACAGCGATTTGGTCGTCATAAAATTTAGTTTCTTTAGTGAGGTCGTCAATGGCGGGACTTTGAAGCTAGGCGAAGTCAGCTCGCCCCGGGCAGGCACGGCCTCGAACTGGGTACTGACCGGGCATACAGCCCCTCTCTCCCACACATAGCCAGGGTCATAAACCATTGAAACAGCCTTCTCTATTCTTCCACCCACATCACCATGTCCAATTTAAAAAGTTTATGACGTGCTTAGAAAATAAATTCTTTGCTTTTGGCTTTACTGGTATGGACATCTCGAAACTGTAACCAGCTGTATTTTACATGACAATAGAACACAGAGAAGCTGTTCCACAAAACTGGCGAGGCAAGAGCTTACCTGATGCGAAACCAAAAAAAGTTCTCCAAACCATATTAATTTTTGATTTTATTAAGATATAATATTTTAGCAGCCATTTCCCTGATAAGAACGTCTTGGGGTTTATTTTAAAGTAGATATATATATACTGTCAGTAGGTAAACAAAATATAAATTGAACACGTTTGAAGGTTTACAGCAAGATCATAGATCCGCTTGCGAAGAAAAGTTTTTCGCACTTTTGCATTTTAATTTCGAAATAATGTACTCCATTGAAACACATACGTAAGTCCTCAATTTGTGTTATAACATGCGATGTACTCCGTTTATACGCAAATCTTCTGGAGACGTGTTCTTTACCAAACAAACATAAAATACCAGGGAGCCACCAGTGACGTAGAATGTTATCATCACTGTTTATAATTACTGAGCAATATCAGTCACCAGGAAAAGCTTTTACAATTAAAACGTAATAGAAAGTAAGAGAATGGTTTTGTAATAATAAAAAAGTGTTTATTAAGACGCAAAAGTAGCCTCTAAATATTTCCTACACTTGTAAAATACATCAGAAAAATAGAATAGTGCTGGATCGTCTAATTTACTTGCGCTTGAAAATACGAAAATTTGAAGCAGAGAATTCGGTTTAAATCACCTATGGCAATACATCATGTCACGCGTTAGCTTTCAAACACTTTGTCCACACAATTATCATTCTATTTTTGTAATAGTGTGACGAACTGCTGTTAAAAAAGGTTTATGGGTGCGCCTGTGAATATGCATTTCATGCATATGAAAGTACTGAAAACTGGTCAGTATATGAAAACATATTGACCAATGGCTGTGATAAGAAATTAGACCAACTTCCTATCAGCCTACCTTTGTATAAAACGTGTTATGGGATACACAATAAATTACCCGTAAAGCAACAATCTATATGAAAGCAGCGTTGTTTATAAACTTTACAAATAAGTACACATTCATATATTAATATCTATATGGAAATCCCAGTGGAGGCAAGCAAAACTTTCTTTCTCCACATTTATTAAACAAATTATATTGAAATTTAATCTGTTTAGAATAGGATCCAATTTCAATAACAAAAGACAACAGTGATATGTTTTTCCGATGTACTAAAAGTAGTTACGCACAAATAAGGAATGAATTCAATTGTACTGAATACGTGTTGTTTCTGCAAAACTTTGTCCCATTATGTCGTATACATTTCGTGTGTGTGGGATTCTTGAAATAGAAATGACCAAAATCAGTTTTGAGGCATAGCCATAAAACAGTAAACTTAATATAGGAATTTGTCTTGTTTAAACGGATATTTTATTCTTTAAGATTTTTCATTTTCGATAAAAATCCTTCAAAACTTTCAATTTGAAAATAAATGTTATGGAAATTAATTAGAAATGGCTATATGTCACATAGTTAACCTTTGTGTTCGTTTTTGAAGGTACACTATTTACAGGTCAAAAATAATAGATTATGATGTGTTAATTAATGGTAACGACAGCCGTCACTATATTAGTGGAAAAGTCTATATCATTTGCATCTGACATTTATAAACGAATGTCGGCATTATGTTATGTTTGTCCACGTTTTACAACCACATGGTTTTCTTGATTAAAAGTTATAACATTATTTGTGGAGTGTTTTTTTTTGCTAACAGTGTTCAAATCAACTCTCTGTTAAACGTTATTTCGAATGTAAAAAGAGAATTATCCAGTCAGAATAAAGATAGTCCAATGCAGATAAACGTTCGACATTTGTAATATCTTAAATGTTAGCTGAATGGACATAAGTTTAATGTCTAATTATAGAAAAGGGTACCATCACTGTTAAAGAAACTAAAATAAACAAGGCAACAATTATATCCATTTTAGATCTACGAATAGTACAAATAAATAATGATTATAAAGTCAAAGATGACATAAGGGCAGAGCTATTTATGTTTGCGTTATGTGTTTACTGTAAGGGTCAGCTTGTTTCATGCCAAAATCCGAACGGAATCAAAAATTTAAGTTAAAAAATCATACTATCTACGTTCGTTTTGTTGACTTAAATAATTAATTCTTAAATATTTGCAAACATTAGAATAAAAAATTGATTACAGTTCGTGTTTATATGTTCAGAGGTATAGATAAACCCATTTCAAAGACTGTCATATAACGTCAGAAATGGATTTTACAGCTGATATGTATATCGGGAGAGTGTGTTATTGTATTTAAACGATGTACATTCAACGAATAACAAAAGTCACTAACAAATAACGAATAACGCATTAAAGAGTAACGATTTCAACAATTGGGACGAATAACAACGAAACATTATTATTGATGATAATTTGCAGATGAAGATAGGAACTTAATGATATCACACGTTGGTACGAAAAATGGTAGTGTTCAAAAGAAAAGAGACAACTTTGACTTTTGAAAAGTCCCATTTTCGTAAGCCAACTGTGGGACCTTTTTTTCTATTTATATAGCTAAGTTTAGATAAAATTAAATTAGTTTTTTCTTTTATTATTATTTAAAGGTAATAAGGATTTCGGTTGTTTCCATGAACTTGTAATGATTTTAACCGAGGAATAAAGCCACACAACTCAGTTAATACATACAGTTGTGACATATAATTATATAGTTTCAACACTACCTGCTAACAGTACCTGCTCAAGTAGTTAAATAAAAAAAATCCTTTTAAATGTTGGCTTCAAACAAGTCATAGAATTGTCATATTCAGGTTAGGGTTCATGGGTTCTAGCGTCATGGCCGCTTCTACTGCCACTGAAAGCATCCAGTTGGAATTCACATTCCCATGAGTGTATACGGAGGTTTTCCTGAAATAATCGTTTACCCATTTGATCGTTATACAGACAAAACAGAAAATCCCAATCACAATTTCGTGTAGCTTTTCTCAGAACTTTCGAATCTTTTACAAAAAAGTTAAGAGTTATGATTTAGTGTCTGTGACTGCATTCAATAGGTTTCCTTCCTTTCTGTTCTTACGTTTGTCAGTTTGGATAGGAAAAAGCGATAAACAATCTATAGGTATCCTTATGATTTAGTGGAAGTTAACATCCTCACCAGTGGAAGTTGGAAGAGTTCTGTCAACCGTTTCTGACCCCTCCGAGTTAAATCATCGGCAGTGTTCACAGTTCCTGTGATTGCCTTATACAGGAGGGAAAGGGTGGTCTCTTTGACACTACTCATGTCATATTTCAATCCGTGTAATACTAGACAATCAATTTGGACGACCCCAGTAGATCATCATACAAAAACAATAAATATTGTCTGTGTTTTCTAATTGGAGTTTTTGTTTCTAACTGGCCTTGTATGGGGTTTCTTCTTCTAGGCCACTCCAAGTGCTTTCTTTTTTCTGCCTTTTTATCTTTGATCCTGTGGGTAAGCCAATGAGTCATGTGTTGTCTCTACCCCTATGTAACCTGAGCGAGAGTTGCTATCTGAAATGGGAAAGGACCGTCTCTCACTATACAGCAGGTATGGGGTAGGTGTGTTTACAGCATGACGTCGGTGATACCCTATCAATCCTGATTTATGGAGCTAACACTGGGAATATTAGTGTTCTATCACTTACTAAGCCTATTATCATCGCCAAATAAAAACAAAACGGTTTGCTATAAATCACAACGGCTGGCCAGCGCGACGTAGACAGGGAGCTCATTGCTATTGATTTTTTCACAGCAAGGTACATGTTTTCATAGCTTTGTGATTTTTTAAAGAATGGATGTGACTGCTAGCCGTACTTGTATAGGATCAAATAGGTGTCAACAGTTTCATTTTTGTGACGTAAAGTAATAGGTCGACAATAAAATGACAGAGCACACCCGTTGTGTGTATCATCAAAGATTGACCTTGTGTGTTCCGTGGCAGCACATGCAATACATTGATGTTGTGGTCTAGCAACTGATGTAATTTTCTTCACAATTTATGTATGTAGAAGAGAATATTAAGAAACTGGGATTTTGAAGAGATGTTTGTGTTAATTGGGGATGGTACAGATGACTGTAATTAGGGTAAAACAGACAACTTATCCGGCCAGCCTGATTAATCTACCTGAGCACATCGCTGGTCGTTTACTGATGGAGGTTCGTTAAGGAAGCGATTTCCGCTACCACCCATGACCTCTGATTACCTGTCTAGACAATCTTTAAATACTCGTCAATATTTCAAAACACGGACATGAGCTTGTTCAAGTCCATTCAACCTGATGCATGTAGATTTGTTTCTTAACATCTCCTGTTTTCAGTCGTTTCCTTCAAACGTGAAGCATTACTATTATTAAGCCTTGGGCAGTAATGTAGCAGTAACATACCATCAACACTTTGATAAAGTTATTAGTGCAATATGTACCTTTGTAAAGTAAAACGTGAGGACAAATACAGATTTATCCACATATATATATATATATTTTAGTATTTATTCTGACAATGTTATAGAATGTATTTACCAGATGTGAATATGCAGCAGATGCGGTTTTGTTAGCGCTAGTCGTTAACAAAATGAAATAGATGAAACACAGCATATACTAAATCAGTATGAACGTAAACAGTCGATGACAACTATGTTTGTAGTACAAAATAAGTAATTGCAAAAACTATACTATTCATGTGCATTTTCGTCCGAATCGGTGTCTGCACCAACTTAAATTTTCTAAAATGATGTCAAATATGTTATGTCTAAATTGTTATGGATTGATCGACTGGTGTTTAACGCGTTGCTCATGATTATTTCACTTATATGACGGTGGTGCACTCCAACAATGAGCAGTCCTTTTATAGAAAACGTCCTCGCTTAAATTACATCTGCGTGGATATAAAGTTAAATCAGCATTGTCCAATTGCAGTTGGAAACACATGATATTAATCTATACACAGTTGATTTGGCGTATTTCGTTATTGAATTTGGTCAAACCCATCAACGCAAGTATTCTGTTTAACTTAAGAATGTTACCTTTAGTATCAATTAATCAAGGCCACAGCTGTGAACTGTTATATTACTAGTTTTTAGATCGACTCTCAACTTACTTGTTGGTCCGCAGTCTGCCTTTGTGGTATCACTTACCATGAGTACAAAAGATACCCACTAAGTGTAACACTAATACAACACAGATATACAGTAGACGTTATACAATCTACTAAGTATAAATTTGTCATGCAATGCAACTATTTAACTATACGTAAAATATTTAATTTCAACATCAACCAGCTTTCTATAAATGACAAATTCGTGGTCCGTCCATTTGTTCTCCTCAGCCAAATTATCCCACTCCTCTTAATGCCACTTGAATAAGATATTTTAGGAATTGGAAAAATTCTAAAATTATTCTACACTATGTTTTATACTATTCATGACGACATTTTTCGCCACGAAAACGTAAAAAAAGCGATGGACGAGAAGATCTCTATAATATTTATAATGTAATGCGACCTGATTCTCAAATCCCCAAAAGCAAATACTTCATGTGAATTTTTAATTTATTTTCTTTGTTTCCACAGGCCCAAACTCAGCTCAGAGGAGAAGAGGCAGGCAGACTTACAGCCGGTACCAGACACTGGAACTGGAGAAAGAGTTCCAATTCAATCATTATCTCACCCGCAAAAGAAGGATAGAGGTGGCGCATGCACTCTGTCTTACTGAAAGACAGATAAAAATATGGTTTCAAAATCGTCGAATGAAATTAAAAAAAGAACGACAACAGATAAAAGAATTAAACGATTCTTACAAAAAGCCGGACATAAAAGAAGATATAGATGAATTGGTTAGTGACTGAGTGTAACATTTGTTTTCATAGAATAATATAAGTTGTCCAGAATTGTATAAATTTGTATCGATAACGAGAGTAGGGCCTGTTGAACGAGATCCCGATCACAACGAGATACCACTGATAAAGATCCAGTTTTTAGGGTGAAGATTTAAGATGGCGAGACCTACTTGGAATTTTTCTTTATCTTGTTGTGGAACTACAGCGAAGAGCACCTATTTTTGAGCTCTTTGTAAATATTCGGTCCCCAAATGAAAATGTATTGTTTATTGTAGGATACTCTGTAACTTTCACTGTGGTTAGCTTGAGCTCAATGTTGTTGTAGAAGTCAGTTGTAAATGTATTGTATAGTATTGTGACAGTTGTGTATATTTCAGTATTTCCGTAAATTAATTGTGCATTATTGAAATGTTTGTAAGATGTTGACTGAGTGGTGAGTCTCTCAATGTAAATAGTAATGTTTTAAAGTTTAGAGAACAACTCACACAACCTCTTTTGATAAAACGGGTAAAATTTGCTGTTATAAATTGTTTTAATTATTTAATTATTTTACCTTATTACCATACAGTAGCTTTCTCTGGTTGGGAGGCATAAAGACGATTTTAGTCGCATACTGTCTGATTCTGTAGTAGTCTTTCCCTTTTAAAAGAAGAAGACAGACAGTGTTCTTCCATCGCTCCAGTCCGATTTGACTTTGAATTAGTGCAAACGTCAGCTGACTAATTTTCAGCCATCAAACAGCTTAATACTGAAACTGATCTACACGGAATTAGAAGCCAAAGTGAATTATAGTATTAGCGAATATTTAAATCCTAATTAACAAAGTATTCTTGTTATCACAAAATATACCCTTACTAGAGAAAAATCTAGGGAAAAAGTCAACCAGTCAATGGCTTGAGCATACAGGCCAATACATTAAGTTCACTTGTAAATTATTCATTGACAACTAAGCCAAACAGCAAAAGTTGAGCCATTTAAAGTTTGCCATATTTAGAATTAGCTTACTGATGTAATATGTTTTATTTGACAGATTTTAAACCTTTTTATCGTTCTGTATTGAAATAATACAGTACAAAATTTATTAGATTATTATCAGTTATTTTCGGATGATTTTAAATTTTACGATAATAAATGCATGATTTGAATTTTCCTTCAGACTGTTGAAAAATAACAAATACAAAAGTAAAAAAGTTATTAACAGTCATATTAGAATTGTTGAGTTTCACAAATGTAACATTAGAATATATACATATTTTATGAAAGACTGATTATGTTGAATGACTAGTAAGTCCAACCGTACAGTCCTTTAAACTAAGCAGTTCTCCACCTTTCCAAAACACAAAACAACGTCGGACATGAGTTAATGGTCTTTCCAAAAACTTATGAAATTTATAGGTATTTGTCCCACCATTTACAAACACAGTTCTATAATTGTCCTGATAAGTTGCAGCTCACTTTGCACATCTATTCACCATATTACATGGGCAGTTCGGATACCAATATTGTAGACTCTAAGAGGCGGACATTATGCCTATAGGAGCTAACGAATCACTTTACCTTTTGTGTTACCTTAGACGATAAGTGTTGAACAAAAATGTAAACATATGTATCTCCGATTGTGCAGTATCGAAGTAATTTGTTTTGCTCAAACTTATTAGAAATATCTGCTTTTTCTGTTCAAGACAATTTTGGAAACACTATATCGTGTAACTCCTGTTGCCTGATTAACCCTCTTCTACTGTTGAATTGAAATCTCGTGTGTGCGTATTTTTATAGTGGTTTCATGCTTGCGTTTTCAGACAAAAAATGTATATATCGAGAAGCTACAATGGTGTAAATGATTTAAATGATTAAAAACAAAATGAAACTACAACAGGGTTTAGATGAAATTGTATTAATGTATTTGAAAGGATCGATCCTAACGGAGTTGACATGCTGTGTAGGGCTAACATTTGGCTTAACTCAGGGAGGCCCGGCATGTCATGTATAAGTCACAGTTTCCTGCACTTCCATGTTCACTTCTAAAAAAAATAAATATGTTTTTTTTATAAACGACTATAAGTGCTTAATACACCAAAGTGTTTGTGAAGTTGTTGTAATTATTTCTATGTCAGCTTCTACCAACAACAACAACGGTTACTAGACACATATTAACAATTTCGAACTATATTGTTTCGTTGAGTCATGCGATATTAGGACCTAATAATTAATAATGTTTATCAAACGTTCGAAATACAACGAACCTGGAAACATATATAAATTGATGAATGTGGCACGTGTGAGTGCTCTTTGTTGTCTATAACAATACATCCATACCAGACAAAACTTTGCAGCGTCAGAAAATAAAGGTTGGTTGTAAACAATAATTGATTTGAGACTTTCTTCCTCAATTAATAAATAATGTTTGAACATTATAAGGTTATTTATAAATTGACAGTACCAAGTAACAAACAATTATAGGTATATATAGGTTATATGTTTTATTATAGACGTTTCGATGTCTATAAGAACAACGTTGTCTACCATCGTTCTCACACTGGAATGATATTAGCGTGAAAACGTTTCCTCGTAATAAAACAGATGTTGAAATGCAGATTATCTCTTTGTTACTTATATCATTGGCTATTTAAATGAGCGTGAGGCCGTAGGAGCAAACCAGGTGCACACCGTATCATGTATCCTACTCAAAACATGGAAATTGGAGCGCCATCTCTTTGTTGTTAACTCACCTGCGATGTATACATATTTGGTAATGACATTCTGTGGATGACTGATAACGGCATCGGACTGTTACCAGCTCAACTAGCTGTCAACTACATAAAAGAAAAAAAAAAAGCATGTATGTATTGATAACTGTTAGCTGAACCTGTGCCTGGTTTCATATTAAACGTTAAGATATTTCGATCGAGTATATACGAAGTAAGTATACTCGTTAAAAATATAGTAGCGTTCTATGCAATTAAAAAAACATTTGCGAAGTTATGAAAATGAACAGAAATAAGTATAGTGAACTTACGTAAGATCCTTAAGTGGTAAGACATATTTGATATATATTAAGAAGCTGATAATAAAAACAGAAGTTAACACAATTAATTCCCAATTAACCCTTGCAGTGCTTGCACATCTGATAAATTCCACAAAATAATTATTTTCAATTTCGAATTTATTGAAAGGCAGTTGACCCTGTCTACTATTTGTGCGAAAAATTAAAATAACTTAAATTATGTCGTTGTTTTGTTCTTGAGTGAATCTTCAGTGTCAGCTGAGAGACTTGTCTAGATTTCAAAAAAATTTCCGGAACATGCCACAGTCCGAAAACATTTCAGAAGGTCCTCGTTAGAAACTGTTTAACCATACAAATTTAAAGGGATTTTGAAGTGAGATGGTTTTGATTTCATGATATACTATTAACTTGATTTTACGAAAAAAACTTTACATTGAAGACGAATTGTCAGGTAAAACGAGAACTATCTAAGATCGACCGTCAAGTTCCCCTTTGTTATTCATACGGTCGATTTGAGACGCTGTGTAACATACGCTTCTAACCCAGGTTTTCCGTATATATATATATATTTTTGTATAAATGTAGAGGTATGTATTCCCAATATAAATAGAGTCGGTTTCTCTTTGAGGTTTTCCGCTCTATAGCCTTACAAGCCGGCGACTATCAATAGTCCATACGATACAGGTAATAAACTTGTTTAGTCTCGGGTAATAAAGATGTTAGGCAGACTGACCAATGGTCACTAACGGCCATTTTCACTACAGATAATAGAATTGTCGTGGTGCAGCCGTCCGGGCGATGTTTTTAGCAGGTTTTTATGACCTACACGACGGTATCTTTATCTGAAGGTATAGTGAGCCGGGTATCGCGTTAGTATTAGAGACGGTCACATTAAAAGCAGGTAGATAAGTATCCTAAGAGTGCCGCCTGGGAGCTACTCATTGTACACTAACTCTATTAAGCGGTACCAGACAGTTATCAGGATCGTGATGGTTTTAGCGTACACCTGTGACACACGTTAACGGCCCCTCTGTTACACTAGAGTCATAGAATTAAGCTCAAGCAGGGCAATAACGATTCAAGAATCAATTGTATCGTGCAAACCTTCATAAAAGTTACGCACCGGTGGCCAAAGTTTGATTTTTATCGACTAAAACGATTTTTTAAGGCAACAATCGAAAGTCTAGTAAAAACCTTGAGCTCTGTTGAATGAGGTTTGCCCCTCTGGATTACTAGACAAATTATCCACCCCATGAAGTCCTTGTGAGATCCTTGATTCCTCTCGCATAATAACATCATACAGCGCCAGTTTATTGCCCATCATTTTACGGAACTTAATAAAACAGCAATAAGACGGGATGTCCTAAATAAAGACGTCTCATGTAATTTACGTTCATTTGTTCAATGTAAGCTTCCAATTTCACACTTTCTCGCCTACTAGAACTGATTTTAAACGGAATATTATGGAAACATTGAACTATAGAGCATATAATACTACTCTGCGATCTATTGAGATGATGGGTTGCTATCACAGCCTATTGAATTTAGCGACGTAATGTGAATTACATGAACTTTGGGACTGCAAATGGGACTTTCTTCAGCGAATCAAACTTTAGAAGTAATCAATGTTATTTCACTTTTTGGCCCGATCTATACGAGAAAATGGTTTTTCAATTCAACTGATTTTGATGAATGTCATGGCGGTTCTGAATCTGTTAACATTTTTAAACATGCTTGAAAATGGGCTAAATTGCACGAGAAAGTTGGACAGGCGTTTCCTTGTTATTTTTTGCAGTATTGAGATCCCATAACTGACATGACGAAGCCTTGCAACTCTCAGGTCAAACACAAGAATATAATTTGCAAATACTATTAGATATTAAAATGTGTATTTGATATCAAGGGGCGGACGTTTAGCGCCTTTGTAATACTTATACTTGAACTAAACGATATTTTCGATGAATGCACGATCATGGAAAAATGAACCTCTCGTGGCTCAAAACCGAAACAAATACAACATGATATTTTTGTGCATTATGGATTTCTTGTTTGCAGAAAATCTTATGCTTATCGTTTGATAACTGAAATCTGAGCAGTTATAAAAGGAACTCGTTTACTATTGATAAGATGCACGTGGTAGAGCACGTAGGACCTAAAGATGTTGGAGAAGATGTCGTGTGTAATACCTATTGATCAGACTACATCTCTTCACTTGGTTGGCTTATTTGTTAATGTAGAATGTGGCCAAGAAGCTCGAGTAAGCACGAGTCTAGAAAGACATTACAACAAGAATCAACCTACGTTAAACTCTTAATCTTGTAACTCTACACTTTCCAACCTTTTTTTAGATAATCTTTGTCTTGATAAGGACACTACCCCTGAATATCTTCCTGTGTCCATTTACTATATAGGGATATTTATAACGTCAGCAAAACCCAAAGCCCGATAACAATAATATATCTCTAAGCTCGCTGGAATCCCTAATTAAACAGCCCTTAACACAAAACTAATAACCTGTATCCAACCCATAAAAACGCGTATTTATTCTGTAAAATAAGAAAAGCTCACTGAATTGAACAAAAAAAGTTGAAGAATGTTTTGTATTCCGATTGACTTGTATGGAGTACGTAACGGCATTCCAGAAAATATCCAAAATTATTGTTAAAGATATCTCTGACAGTCACGCGAGATGAATTAAATAAATTTAAAATAACATTTTAAATAACATAAATCCAGACCCTAACCTATATTAAACGCCATATTAACCGAATAATTAGAATTACACTTTGAAATATCGCCTTAAGAACGTCAGCAAAGGCACTTGTCAATATCTAAAAAGTGTGCGTTTCGTTAACATCGGACTTTTTCACCCAGAGGGCATTTTAATAGCAGAAAGACTTTATTAATGGTTGTTGGGTATATCGTAGATTTTTTCGCCCATCAGTGTTTCAGAAGTCTCACAAGAACA
>JAVFBZ010215255.1:8401-31515 GCA_032466195.1 Katharina tunicata
TGCTGATCAATAAGAATAGCGCAACTAATCCCTAGTATGTCGTTCTTTACTCTAATATGAAATCATATACTCTTTTCACCACATTATATTTAACAAATCTGCTGGCGCTAAACCACTACTGTCTTACATCCACTGAATGTCTCCTTAGATAGTTCTACGTACCAGATGAGGAATTCTCATTTCGTTTATATATATATATATATTTCTGACCCACAGCAGTCACTTTTGTCCAGTGGTAAACACAGTCACTGATTCGAAAAAAGACAAGTGTTCCCAGTTTGCGGTAAACGCTATTCAAGGTTACTTTTTAAATCGGACTGAGTCTAATTTTGCTGAAGTAACTGACGATGAGCTGGAAGTCATACTGACAAGAATTATCAAGAATCCTTCTTCGAGTCCTGACTGTGTCTTCACAAGGTATAGCTTTCTGTTCTTCACTTTATTATATCATGTTAAATGTTTCCATATATCGCGGATATTTACTTGTTTTAAGAAATTTCATGTTGGTGCGATATTTTTTGTCTACTATAATTGGTTGAAAATTGATTGGTTGAAAGCGTTGTGCAAAATTGTAGTGATCGCAAAATAAATTTTGTCTTATTTTCTCCTGGAGAATAGGGGAAAGATGTGAGCAAAAAGTACGCATAAATATGACATCGTCAAGCAAATTCTAGGCAGGTTTTAATTGTTTCACGTTTGAACATACTGGGTGTGGCATTGAGACCATATGTTTTCTGGCCATAATACTTCCAGTTTGAAATACATGTGAAATCATATACCAGTAACCTGTATATTCCCATTATTTATCTTCTCCAAAGCGCAGTGTATTGCCCAGTGTTTCCCCACTTTTACATCTGCAGTTTTCTTGTATGTTAAATATGATACGGCTCATTGTAGCTCGTTTGATCCATTCCTGCCAAGTATTATAACAACATTTTAATAAACGGCTTTATTAAATGAATTTTTGTTCATTAATTAACTTTTTCTCGTTGAATTGACGAAACTTTAATAATGAATTTGACGAACATTTTGTTTGTTATTGCTTAGACGGACCACTGTACAAGAGAAGGGCTGCTGTGAAGGATGGAAAGGGCCTGAGTGCCGCGAAGGTAAAATACGTTTATATTTATTATCGGCTGTAATTAGATACTGTGCTTTGTATATATGGTCAACAAATATGAGTTTAAACGGGTGGTTTAAATCAGAACCTATCTCATATGTTGTTGTTGTGTATGACATTCAAGGCACAATAGATTGGAGTGCTTAACGTGAAGTTTTAACAGTGATGTATTGTTGTGAAAACGACACTAAGTTCTGACCCTGTAAGTTCTAAGACAAGGGTGTCCCACTTGGTTACCTTCCAGACATTAGTTATATGACGGAATTTTTTCCCCTGGCGACGGAGATGGCGAGGTTACCTTTATGGTTGTTATTATATAACACATTGCCATTAGAAAGACGTTAATTATTGATCACGTCAAAAAATAAGTCTAAACTCTAAAAGCATGCCGTCATTGCTCTCGTAATAAAACGCTTTGAATTAATACAACCTTTGCTTGCTCATATTAGATCTCGTTCTACAACATTTCTATACTATTGTACAACAATTTTTTTTTTCGTGTTGAATCGTTAACCTTATTTTAGGGACTGTGTTTTTTAAAAGAAGCAAAAACGTGAAGAAGGGTTATCTACAAAGATAACATGTATTAACCTGGTTGTACAAAATTATGGCTTTAATCCGCAATACTGTCTCTCTGTCAACTTCTTTGTTATTGTTCATTAAACTCCAAGTGGCCTATATGGCGTTTATCTAAGGGTTGTCTACTCCTGTATAGAGTTGTCGTGGACGAATTCTACATATTTTTCACTTGCAGCTATCTGCCTGCCACCATGCCGTAACGGGGGTGTTTGCTCAGAACCTAATGTCTGTGACTGTCCAGAAGGATTCGTCGGGTACAGGTGTGAGGATCAACCCAAAGGTATGTTTCTTCTAAAAATGCAGATGTTTTTTTACTTCTTGGACGTCAGCTTATTTTGTGTTTCAGAGAAATTTCTGCGACATCAATTATATTGGACAATTTTTCTAAAAAGTGTGTGTCATTGTCCTTCAATAACGTTACACACTAAAAGGCGACTTTCAGTAATTTAGTCGAAGATTGGATTGTTAGTCGACATAATCGATGTTGTAGCCATTTAAATAATATTAACCAACGTACTTGGGATTCCACGTGACTAAATGGTTAAAAGGATAACAAGTTAGTGTATTAAGAGAAAGTGATTATAGGGCTTTATGACTACATTGACAATTGGGATAAACCGTCAAACGGGGCGACAAGGCAGGTTCTTTAAAATGGCCATCAATAAATGAAATATCTTGTTCTGAATTATGATTTTGAGATTACTTTTGTTAAACACGTTCACAGAAAGTTAGTTGGAGCTTATTTATGTGGATTACTGTTTCTACAAATTTTTATTTTAGGAAGGTTCAAAGTGGGTGATTGGATACGAGAAATATTTAATAAACTCCGAAAATAAATATTCTGTAACATTAGCTGTCACGGTTGTATATGAGATGTATATAAGCTTTCAATGCAACGCGTTGTAAATTGACAATATTAGATAGTTCCATTCAACCTGCCCTCTGGCTAAGGGCAGTGTGTTTCTAGATTATATTCATGCTGTCATATTTAGCACTGGGGGAACATTATCTTTCCAACAACAAAAAGTGACTACACATGTTATAGTTATGTATAGAGACGATGTCTACTGTTGGAATACAGCGCCGTCATATAAGTGAAATACCATTGAGCACAGCGTTAAACAACAACCAATAAATCAACTTAACCTATTACCTCCCTTTTACCATCAGATGTGACGGAGGAACTTCGTTTTTGTTACAAGGCCGATAAATGTTATGGCGAAAAGCCGGCTAGTTTTGAAGGTCGAGTAGTGACTTTTGAGGAGTGTTGTCGGAGTGAGTCCGGTGGAAGCTGGGGCGCCCCGGGACAATACTGTGTGGACTGTCCTACTGTCGATATCCCGGATGTGGAAAATGGTAAGATATTAAATACTATTTTATACTTTGTTTAGAATATTGTGCTTTGTTAAATTAAAAATACAGCTGTTGGAAATAAGTTAAATATAGCAAAAAGAAAGACATTAACTATAACAATGGATTAACTGTTCAACCGTGTTGATAACTCCTCTTTCAAATCCTGCTGTTAATACAATGTACTTCCAAGCAGATCGAAACACGTGTTTCTCAAAGACATTTAGAAGTTGGAGAGCTTATATACCAATACTATTTTGTATGATAGCGCCGTTATTATCTAGCAATGTTAGAGATAAAGAAGGCCTGATAACGGTATAGTGTCTGTAAGGAGACGTCTATCAGTAAAAATACAGAAGTTGTAGGCCTAATCTATAAAAGTAAGAGGAGTTGACTCATTTTCATCCGGTTGTCTTATCAGTTAAATGGACAAAATATTATGGAATGCATGTTTTCTGATTTCAATAATATTGATTCCATGCAAGTAGTATTGAAACCGCTTTGAAGTGTGTGCCTTTTCGTTACAGTTACATCCACAACCGTGGAAAGAAATGCCGATTTGGGATTCGCCACCTGTCTGAATTTTGGCCCTAACTATTACCGTACATTTGACGGTAGAGAGTATCAGTTCGCTGGGAGATGTTCTTATTTACTGGCCAGAGAAGAGAATATATGGTCGATCGAGATTGAAGTTAAGCATTGCGACCAATTCGATACGTGTAAAAAGGTAATTGATCTTAAGCAATTACAAGGAGCCTCTTTCTACTGTCATTAGCACGATTGTTTGCGCTTTTGATTAAGATTTTACGCATCACATAGGGTTATAATACTTTCACGATTTGACAGAAAAACTTTCATAGAACACAAGTGTTTCACACTCGTTTCAATGGTTGAAATTATTATTTTGCTGTAGGTTACTCATTAAGTTTATAAGCTGTTTATGGATGCATTGACCAAATAGCCGATGTAAATGCATATCTGTATTATATTCGCAGAAAGTAACGATGGCATTCAGTTCTACGAATCTCATTGAAGCTGAGGGTTTTGACGTCTCTGTTAACGGACAAGTCATAGACATTGAAACTGGTTACGCTGGGGATGGTAAGCATAATCTGTTATTTCGACATTATCCAATAAATTTGTTTTGGTTTTATGCGAGGTTTTCTATAAGCTGTATTTTATGTTTGATCCTGTTGTTGAATTAATTAATTAATTAATTAATGCTGTTGCATTGCGGAAATCTCCCGTAGATACAATTGTTTTGAATAGTCAAAAACCATGCATATTAAATAAGGACCTGATGGATGTAAAATCAGTTTGTATTGCAATATATTTGGATTTTTTTTTTATATTTAAGTAATTATGTTATGAACAAGTGTTTAATAGTTGATTCCGTAATTATATTGTTATGAACAAGTGTTTAATAGTTGATACCGTAATTATGCTAATGTCTCAGATGTGTATCAAGCAAATTATTTATTGCTTACAACAACAACAAACTAACAGTGGTAGCTATAAACATCCAACAGAAGAATGCTAATGATGTTTATTGTATGTTTCTTACACCAGGTGTGACAATTTCGAAGAGAGGGGATTTTGTGTTTATCTCCAACTCCAGAGGGATTCGTGTCAAGGTTGATGACAAATCCACAGTATACGTTACACTGGATGATACCTTCTTGAATATCCCTATCCAAGGATTGTGCGGAAATTATAATGGAGACGTCAAAGGTACAGTAAACCTTTTTATCAGTTTTTCCAAACGCATATTCTTGTGTACTGTTTGAAATATATTCAAATCTTGGTCATTCACAAGGCAAAGGCATGACATAACTACAGTGACCATGCTGTTAATGGTAATCCTTCGTTAGTCAGTCATTTTATTGACAAACAATATTTTGTATCTTTTGATACAGATGAGTTCATAACTCTGCAGGAGACAAAGACAGATGATGTTGTCAAATTTGGAAACTCATATGCCGTTCCTGATTTGGAAATTCCGGTAAGAGAACAATCGTAGTGCGATACCTTCGGGAAGGTACAGGGATAGCTATTTTAACTCTCAATTTAAATATTTTGCACGTATACATGTATTTAATAAACCAAGGTCCGCAACTCTTATCGTTTTATTTTAGTGAATCGCAATAGATATTTGGTGTTATGAAAACTAACAATTATTGGCTTGCTTTAAATCTTTATTACTAACTTTCAATATTAAGAAAGTGTGAGGATATATGTATAATAATTATCCAACACTTAACTTTTTTACATGTCATTAATATATGCAGATCATGTTCTCTATGTTGTATTAAATATATATCTATATATATTTTAGTGTACTCCAGCGGGAGAGATTGATTATAAATGTGTGTCATCCGAGGAAGAGGAAAAAGCTGTACACGCCTGTGATCACATGAGGGGTCAATTGTTCGGCAGCTGCCATGGTCTAGTAAGTAGAAAAAAGACTGTAGCCTACTCGTTTGTGTTTTCTTGCTTAGTTTTTAACGTCAAATTTCAAGCTTCATATGTTTTAGTTATCAGATCAGTGGACATCACATTTGCATATTCATGTTTAAGAAACGGAAACCTTTAGCCAATATGCTGTGGTATTGGTGAAATCGTCTGCAACAAGGTGCCTTAGTGCCTAAATATAAATCTTATATACTCCCATGCAGTTGTATTTGGGACAGTTGCTGTAATTTCGAATATTCTAATAATTTAAGATGGATAATCTGTAAATGCAAATTATAATATTTTGTAAAGTGTATTAACACTGACAAATGGATGTATATAGTGATCTGTATATATATGGTTGTATTTTGTTGTCTAAATATAAATGAGTTAGTTGGTATTTGATTTATACACCAGTGATGTACAGTTGGATTCATGCATGAAATTGAGTGGAAATAAGCTTCTTCCAATTAAAGGTGAGGTATATAACGCACTTCAAGCTCTCAACCACTCCAAAAAGAAACTCGCCAGCAACAAGTGATAAAATCAATTAGCATTGTTCCATTATTTTATGTGGCACTTATGTGTGTTGAACAGGTGAACACCAGATCCTGGCACCAGCGATGTGTGAGTGAATACTGTGCTGTGTCCAAAAAAGGTCAGGGTGCACAGGACGACGTAGTGTGTGAATTCCTGGCAGCGTATGGACGAGCCTGTGCACAGGCAGGAGTTGACGTTGAATGGAGATCCGAATCACTCTGTCGTAAGATATAGTTTTATTTATGTATTTGTTTGGATTTTAACGTCGTACCGGTACTCAAAGGTATTTAATTTCTCTGTCTTAAATCAAAACTATGTAGACTCATGTAATATTTTTACTATTTCCAGCAATTGAGTCTAGAGATGCAAAAACTCAGTCTATGCATCTGATGCTAATCTGTTAGTACATTTATTTATTTATATGTTTTTGTTCTCCCTCCAAACAACCAGTGTAATGATAAAATAAAATCTCCAGCCAGCTTATTTGTACATAGTATATGTTCGTATGATCCAGTTTTGAACTTATGTTATCTGCACCCTTGTCTATACTTGCACTGCACCAAAATATATGTACCGTGCACATTATTTATTGTGGGAAGCATTATAAACTCTGCTTACCGCACCCATTGGAATAAAGCTTAACAAAAAAAGAGTAAGACAATTAAAAATATGTTACATTAGGTCTTGAATTGATTAACAAGACAGAGCATACTTTCGCTAACTGCAGCATCGGGACAAAGGAAATATTAGTTATATCCATACCTTTGCGCTTGTTCTACAAACATCAGACAAATAAGCAGCATATGATGTATTCTACGTTTCAGCCAAGACATGTCCATCTAACATGGTGTACAGTGAATGTTCTTCCGTGTGTCCATTGACCTGTTCAACTCTTCAGTCAATGCCAGATCTCTGTATGACGCAGTGTGTGTCCGGCTGCCACTGTGCGCATGGCACTGTCCTTGATGGCGGGGTCTGTATCCCTGCTGACGAATGTCCGTGTTATCACCAGAAAAAAAGATACAACAATACCCAAGAGGTCACCATGGGTTGCAACAAATGGTAAGATTTTTTTTCCACCAACCCTGTATCAGTAGCCATATAGTCAAAGGCTAATACAAACTTTGTGCTTTTTGTGTCATGTTTGAGGGACTTCCCTCGAATTAACGGTGCTCCTATTGATCGCAATTATGTCCACTATTTAAACTATCTTAATTAACGAAATCCCGTTTAATCAACTTGTTTGAGTGACATTAAGAAGTTGGTCGTAGCTTAAATCATAAGGTGTATATACCGACAACGACTTATGTTTATTAATGGAGCGATCAACCTTCTACCCAAGTTTTGACATCTTTTATTGACTGTCTGTTATATTTTATCACGACCCTGGTATCTATCTCGAACCTTCACACAGAAGTTGTTTTCCATATTCAGCCATACATCTCACGGCATAAGTCCAGTTAAATGATTGCTACAAAAGGAAGGGTCGAGTGGGAACGAGTCTTCAAATACCTTACATCATTTGATGTTTTATTTTGAAAGGTATAACCTTGAAGATTAATAGTTTCCTTTTAAGTCTGCAACTATGATCATGGCGTTAATTTAAAAAAAAGGATTAGCCGGCATCCACAGACTACCTCCGACGACCGCGAGTTAAGATGGAAGATCTCAGACTAGTGCAATGTACTCTGTTGTAATGCCACACAAGGAGGTAACGACTGTTATTTTCAAGTCACGAAAAGTCTCTCTTGAATACCGCAACGCCATCGACATCATTGGATAAGGTATTGTGTTGTGGTAAAACACCAAGTAATAAAAATGTCTCTTTGTGGTTACATGCGGAAATTGAAATATTTGATGTTTTACACTCTTTTTTCCTCGTCTTCAGCACATGTAACCGAGGTAAATGGGAATGCCAGGCAGACCAATGTTCATCGACTTGTTCAGTTGTCGGTTATTCTCACATCCACACCTTTGATGGGGAGAGGTATGAGTTTCAGCCGGCCGCTTGTGAATACACGCTTGTTGAGGTATGAACGGTGACCCATTTATCTTTCTGCGGCATTATGAACATTCAAACCATTTGTTCAGTACCAACAATGAACAACGGATATGTAAATAAATGATGTATGATTGAGAAAATACCATCCCTAAGCATTGCAATATATATTTTTCATAATATCAGTCTGGATCGTTTCTTTTGTTTGGTTTGGTTAAAATGGCAAATTCAAATAAAACGATCAAACATTATGATACGCGCCAACACTTTTCATCTATCATAGTCAGACTAAACTAGCATTCAATAACTAGTCTGGACGGTAATTGTTTCAAAAAACATTTCTGCCATATTTTCAGCCCGATCGTGGCCAAGTTGAACAGGACTCTCGTGCAGCGCTAACGATCAAGTTGTTGTACGAGCAGTGTGTCGAGTCACGTCAAGTGAGCTGTGTCAAAGGTGTACTGGTTAGTGTACGTGGATCTAGCGTTAGATTGGAGAAAAACAACGTGGTCAACATCAACGATAAAGATATGATCAACGCTCTACCGTTCTCATCAAAACACATCTACGTCAAACAGGCCACGTCCATCTTCAAGATGATCAGCGGCTTTGGTTTCAGAATCCTATACGACGGTGATAGTCGTGTTTACGTTAAAGCAGAACCATTCTTCAATAATAAGGTACTGGGGGTAGTTTAATTTCTATTTATTCGTCATGCAAATTGGAAAACTGGCTTAAATATTGATGAAATATATATGTTACAATACATGTGTAAATACATAAAATAATTTTACCAACAATTAACTCCAGACTCCCAAAAAATCCCCAAATCCCAAACTGTTGTACAAATATATGTAGGTTTAATTATCTATAATTTTGTTAATTAATACTTCCGTTTTTTGTGTTCTATTTTAACCAGAGAAAACACCTTGTGGCAGCAATCTCACACAAAATAAATAGTTACTAACAGTTATTAATAGAATACCACTAACCAGGACGTGATTTTTGTATAGATATCCCGTCTATAGGCTTTAGTGTGAGATTACCAGTTAGTCTCAGACTCCACTTGTTACCCAGTGGTCGTTTGGTAGATACAAGTCAACAATCATTACCTTATAATATTTAACGGGTCTGTAAGAAATATTAATCAATTTACCAAGTCGTCTAATTCCATACATTTATAGTTAATGCGAACTATGAGTTATCTAAAATGCTTTGTCATCGTTTTCGTCTCACCACAGATAGTTGCATTACTTATTACACGACCTAAGTCTATTGCAAAATTTGTTTCGTTTTTTCCGAAGAATGTTATAGCTAATTAGGATAATTTGGGGGCCCATATAGGATATAGAATGACTTTAATTAACTAAGATGCTCTGATGTTTTTATCGCCTGTAGATCCGTGGCTTGTGTGGGAAGTTTAACTACCACAAAGATGACGATTTTACAGTTCCATCGGGAATCGTAGAATATCAGTTTCGTGCGTTCGCTGACAGTTATAAAGACCCTGCGTGTACGGCTGATGTCCCGGTCATTGACGAACCATGTGTTTCGGAAGATGTAAGTTTGTATTGTGTCATAATTATACTTTTCACGTTGTACTAACCAACATATCAGTATAACTCTAAATAACAAAGACATTTGTGGGTAATTTCTAGATAAAAAATACACTATTTCAGTGTCCCTGTGTCAGTGCTTACCGTAGACAAAAGATTCGCAGCCATTACCTGTGTAAAAATTCGTTCGTTCTACCTTGAATCTCTGTAGCTCAGTTGGTTAGAGCGCTGGCCTTGCTAGCCAGAGACCCGAGTTCGAATCCTGGTGAAGACAAGCAAATTTTTTTTCTCACTTTTTATACAAAAATATATATGTGATGAAAGAGATTTCACGAGATTGAATCCACTTCAGGTACAAACTTATAAAATCAAGCCAAGTAGAAGTGAACGAGATTTACATAGTCTATTTATATTAATATTTCTTATATAAAACTTTGGTACTAATGTCATGTAATGCATTTTTTGTTCAGTACCGTACCCTGGCCCGTGAGCAATGTACATACATAAAGGATAGTGCGCTGTTCGGCGAATGTTTCTCAGAGGTGGATGCTGAGCTTTTCTTTGAGATGTGCGTATACGATGTATGTGCCCAGTCAGATCCTAACAATCAGCTGGCCATGTGTACTGTAGTGGCCGCCTTCGCAAGAGAATGTGCACAGAAAGGCAAACTGATCAACTGGAGGACCTACGAATCTCTACGATTAAAATGCCGTAAGTTGACCAACAAGGTGTTTAAATCTGATATTGTCAGTAGACGAAATAGATGTTTCAGACGATAATTATTCAAACAAATAGACAAGTTGAAGAATGCAGGTTTGTAACGTATTACACAGCTAATCTGGTTACGGTCTTTTTATATTAAAAGCATACTCTCCTTGTACTTTGAATAAAGTATTGCTGATAGAATTTGGATCATGAGGATAATGTAACAAAAGGCTACATAACATATACATATTTCGGCTATCAATCCCGGTCAATCCACCGTATCTCCGGAATATTGAATCGACCAAGCTAATTGTGAACCAACGTGTAAAATATATGTGTAACAGTTGACATAATCTGCCATGCATTAGATCAAGTTGTATCAAACTGTTATACATGCTTATTTATTTGGTGATACTTCAGCTGCATCCTGTCCAGCTGTTGGCCAGCACTACTCGGAATGTTCTCCTGCCTGTCAAGGTAGTTGTAGAGACTTGGAGCTTAAAGACGCTAACTGTGAGGATGAATGTATCGCTGGGTGTATGTGTTCTCGGGGACAGTACATGAGTGATTACCAAGAATGTGTAACAAAAGAGGAATGCACCTGTTATGATAAATTCAACCCGGAACAACAGATCTATGAACCAAAATCGGTGATCAGGAGAAGATGCACTGACTGGTTAGTGTTTTTTTTTTTTCATTTATAAACCTACCAAAACCTAATGTATCTGTTTTCGTGATACCATGTTCAGGTATCACAGGCAACAGGCTGTCGTGGAAGTTACTGGGGGTATCAATACAATTTGAGTAGCCTACGTTTTGTTTCATTTCACATACTTAACATTAGTTGGAACAAAGAAACTGTAAATACTCCTGCCCCAGCTGTGCATAGTAGACCCCCAACGCAATGTTGCATCAAAGCTGAGTTTGATATAGAAACGAAACTTTCTTGTGTCAAGTTTTCATTGCAAGTTGCTTTGTTGCCGTACAAACTATTGAATATTTTGTGTCCCTATACTATGCATCAATTGTTTTCCTTAACCTATACCAGCTGTTTGCTTTTAGTTAACAATTAGCTGCAATTTTAAGTGCAATTTAAACATACAAAGTGGTATTTTTGGCTGCTGGAATCATATTTTTCTCTTACACAATGAATGCCTTAGCTAGTGTATCCATGCAAATCTTAAAGTTTATCAAAATATTGATATCGATGTTTTATGACTTTCCAGTCAATGTACAAATGGTACCTGGGCCTGTGGAACGGAATCGTGTAAAGAAGAAGTAGTTTGTCCAAAGAACCAAGTTTGGTTGGAGGATGTGTCACCGTGTCAACCAAGTTGTGCCACAATAGATCAACCGACCAACTGTCCCAGTCAGTCGGTGTATGAAGGCTGTGGGTGTCCCGCCAATATGACTCTCTCGCCAGACGTAAGTATCCCGGTTACAGGATTGGTGATCAGTTTACAAAATATATATATATTTTTTTTATAATTATAACGAGGCATTATATCTGTTATGTGGTTTTGTGTGTTTTGTAAATTAAAACACAATAACATATATAAACAATATCTTAAAATATCCTGGTTTCTTCGCATGTAATAGATCCACTTATATTGGAATTATTGTCTCTGTTAATCCTGCTTGTGCGTTATCTCTACGCGTCAAAATATGTTAATACAAATGCACAGATATCATTGTACAAGTTCATGGTCATGTTATTTACACCAACGTGTGAGACCGTAAACAAGAAAAAAGCACGTGGATATATGAGTGAATAACTGCCATGTTTAAACCCAGATAACAAAACTATCTGCTAAAACGTTTTTCTTATACCAAATCACATCATATTGCAGGGTAACTGTGTTACTGAGAGTGAATGTCCCTGTATGTATGGAGGCAAATGGTTCCAGCCCGGGGATATCGTCAAAGTGGGATGCAAAAAGCTGTAAGTTCATACATTTAAATATATTTAAAAAACGTAAAAAGATTTATTATCTGTGGTTCTTTACAAATGTGTGGTTGTTCTTAAATATTACAGTTTTCTGTTTCATATCGTACATAACTAGATAGTTAAGTCTGGTTGTATTTCAATGTTACAGCTTTTTGGTATGCATTTAAATGTCCGAAATTTTTATAATTTCTTGCGTTTGAAGTCAGTTGTTGTCTTTAAAATTAATACAAATTGTCACAGCACGAAACGCCGGAACGCCAAATACTCAGCTAACCATGTACCATTTGTTTCTTTTCAGACAATGCAAAAGCCGTGTTTGGGTAAAGATTGAAGAGTTAGATTGTCCAGGTAAGCTAGCATAAAACCTTCATGTTCAATCTCATTTAATTAACATCGACAAACGCTCTAATCATCAGAACTAATTTTAAGATATTGTTCAGACATGATAATCAATATAATTCAATGTTCATTCCATGTAAAGTGGGAATCTCTATTTCACTGCGAGTTGTTTATGTTGCTTTCCATCAATATACCCCAAAAGTTTCGTCTATGTACAAAACTATATGCACTTTTGTTCATGTTTTGTCTTTTATCCAGCGACTTGTTGGGCGTCTGGAGATCCTCATTACACAACCTTTGACGGCTCTCATTATTCATTCATGGGCGCCTGTTCTTATGTCTTGGCACGGGATTCCAGCCCTGAGAACTATTTCGAGGTGACGGCTGAGAACGTCCCGTGTGGATCCACTGGTGTGACTTGTACCAAATCCGTGAATGTCCGGATCAACGAAGCTACCATTCACCTGGTGCGAGGCAGAAACACCACCCTTAATAACATCACATTAGGGGAAGAGGATTACAGCGTTAAAGGATTAAAGATAATCCACGCTGGGTTCTTTGTAAGCGTAATAACAGACAGAGGCGTCACAATACAATGGGATTCAGGTCAGTAGGATCCACTTATTTAGTTATCAATAGTTCGTTTATCGAATTGGGATTTGTACCATGTTTAACCAAAAACAGGAGTTCTGTCAACTGTGTCAACAAAGCTATTGTATTCTATAATGCAAGTAAAAATGAAAGAACCGACCGGAAACCTTCATCATTCAGGAAATTACAAATAAACGAAATAAATAAGATGGCTACACAGACCACTACATAGTAGCAGAAATTTGAACTTTTAAATTAAAATGTTTTGTGCTCGGAGTTTCATTAATTTTACTTTACACTGGGTTGATTTCTGGGATGTTTCGTCCAAGAAGGTAACTTTTCATTTATTTGAATAAAAATATCTTTCTCGCAGATCAATATGTGTGCTGATAAATATTCTGTGTTCAATTGTAGGAACCCGTGTGTTTATCCATTTGTCCAAGCACTGGAAGGGTAAGGTAGTGGGTATGTGTGGCGACTATGACGGTAACTCGGTGAATGACTTTAGGACACCAGCAGGAAGTATAGAGTCTCGTGCCAGTACATTTGGAGATAGCTGGAAAGTCGCCACATCTTGTGCTAACGTAGAACAAGACGCTCCAACCGATCAGGTGGAAGCTTGTGGGGTAAAGATACATTATCAGTTTTCATAAGTTTGAAATATATTATTTAATATATTGCAGTACTTTATTTTACTCACTGCAACACAATTTTACTAACAATAGTAACATTACACAAGCGATACATACCCGGTTTATTAAACCGTTTCTTTTTTATTGCGTGGGATGGAGTCGCAAAGTATCATAACAGTCAAAAATGCATCATTACGTAGCGACATGAAGTCAACAAGGTAACTGTATTAACTCTCTTGTTTTAACAGGGTAGACTCAAGCACAGGGAAACATGGGCTGTTGAATCGTGTAGTATCATCAAGACCGGCGCCATTTTTGCTGCTTGTCGTAAAGCTATGCCGGAATCTGTCGTGAAGAACTACTTTGAGGACTGCAAGTTTGATGGCTGCAGGTAAAATATAAACAATTACCGCTTGACTAATGGAACAGACTGAAACAAAAACCGCTTTACAGGTTAACCATGTGATACTTGTATAATTATGTTTTCGATTTGAGTATTTGCTTGGAAATTGATTATATTACTGTCATTATTCCAATAGTCAAAAACGATATTACTATTTACTAGAAATGTATAACATAACTACACCACAAAAAACTCCCTAGAAAATCTCATATTCATAAAGTTAAATTATTTGAGGTCATAAAAATCTTTGCCATCCACCTTATAAGCAGTTAATTAAAAATATATCTTCCTACGGATAACAACTTTTATTAATTTAACTGGCAACGCTTCGGGATAGATACTTATACTGTTTTCGAGCCTACGTAAGGATTTGACCTTGTCTTCAACAATTGGCCGTAAAACTAACTCCGCCCGTGTTACATACCACTCTATATAATAGTTTCGCGTACATTAAAACTAGAAAAGGGGTTTATCATTCCCATTTTAACGAGCTATATTATTATTTTGATCCCCAGATGTGACTCCGGAGGAGATTGTGAATGTCTGTGTACCGCCATTGCTAACTTTGCTGAGGAGTGTAACAGTCGTGGAGTGCCTGTAAAATGGAGACATCAAAGACTTTGTCGTAAGTTTTTTTTAATGAAATTAACTAGTGCTTTGTGGAGAAATCACGTTTATCCCCGAATAAAATAAAGGATTGAATCTGTTTGTATTAACTGTCCTTCTCTAGGACAACCCTAATAAGTATACTTCTTTATTCGGATGTTTCATTTATATATCAAAATGAGTTCTCAGTAGCGCACACAATTGATGCAAAGGGTTGCGACATCCCGATGTCGGTCAATCCATAACTGTCAGTCGCTCAAAAAACTATCAAGACATGAAGTTTCCCATCGGTTTCTATTCGTTGGTAACGGCTTGACCGAACTGTATACTTAATAAAAACACTGACGCGCAAATGTTTATGAACAGAAAATTAGTCACCCAAAGAAATTAAATTCCACCAACAAAAAAATTTAAATACCGCCAGACCTACAATGTATACAATTACTGGTATAGAACAAGTTCTCAGGAACTTTATTCCCGCCTAACCGTATTAAATATTTTACATACTTTTTTACCTATCACAATGTCTGGTGAATAAAATGAAATGAAAAATGCCTTCTTTTGATTTGATAATGTATTTCTTCTCAGCTATCCAGTGTGAGAACAACTCTGTGTATAAGCCATGTGGATCACCATGTCCACAGACATGCAGAAACATTGGCGATGATCCCGAGCCTTACTGCAAGGCGACACACTGCGTCGAAGGTTGTTTCTGTCCCGATGGTTTCGTTCAATCTGGTGAGTATTTATTTCAGTCAAGAAACACATTTAGCCGGACAATAATTGATTGATTGATTGTATAAACGTAAATGATGAATATCCTGCGATTAAAAACACAATTGTATATACAATGTAATTTACCTATAAACAAAGGCATCTAAAATACTTTTTTAACATGGAGTTGGATTAATAAGTTCTTTGTATTATCAGCTGGTATACGTCTTTGTTTACCCCTAGTTGCTATCTAGTTTTATGTGATTTTCGAATGCACCATCAGTGTCGTTTTCTAGCTGCCAGTAAGTAAGTAAATTCACACACGTCAGTTTAGTTTGTGCTACTTTAAAGTTATTGGCTAAACTGTATAATCACTGGCTGCCATTTCCTAAACTCAGTTTGATTAAAATGAGTTTGCAAATTACTATTTCATGAAAATAAAAAAACATTATCAACAACGGTGTGTTGATCATACTATTCTATTTATGACAAGTTTCGCTTCCTAATTTTCGAAAAGCTGTTGTGCAGTTTTAACGATATCTGGGGGTATTTTTGCGTTGCAGGTTCAAAGTGTGTCCCGGCAACAGAATGTCCTTGTATGTACAACGGTATGGAATATCCCCCTGGAACCACACTAGTGGACAACTGTCAAAACTGGTGAGTGGAAACAGAAACTGCCAGATGACTCCTTTCTTTGTGTTGCATATCTTTTTAAAAAACATTTAGTCAGTTGATCACATTTGTATAAAACGGCCCATTGATTCACTTCGATGACGGACCTTGTATTTAATGACTAGGCATTTGGAATATAGCTGTGAACTTCATAAAGATGCTGCTAAAGCTTGACCTAATTAATCGACCTTTGAAGAGATTTAAACTCTTTCACGTGACTTGGTTATGTCGATTTTTATGGGCGCGGAATGCACTTTATGTCCTTTAGGATATGTTTATCCCAATGCGATACAAGTATTGCCTGCAGCGGTAAATATACCGCTTATGGGATAAAAATGGCCTGTCATTACACTAAAGCCGATAATCGGAGGTGACAGACGGTACCGGAGATAGGTGAAGTTGAACTAGAATGAGACGAACAGTGTCATTGGAGCGAACTCTTTACAAAGAAATATAATGTTCAAGCACGCAAGTGGAGATTTTCATGTTTCTTGGCAAAACAAGTTTTAAACTATATAGGAAAGAGTCCTACCGTGTTATAGTAGAAATTCTCTCTCCGTCATTAGGTGTTACAGCTTAAGAATAAGGAGAAGGGTATTGGGATTCACAGATCTCTGTTGATTAGTCTAATAAGGAAAAACGATGTGATGTTGGCATAGAAAAGATATTTCGGACAAACTTATTCGTTGTTATAGATATACCTGTTTCGGTGCATGGGTTCAATTGATGATTATGATGTAATGAAGCCGACAGGTATTATCTATACAATCATGACTTCCCTGTTTCTCTTAGACAATGTTAGGCTACTCAGAAAGATATATGGAGCTTCTAACTTCCCTCTTTTCGATATTTTCTCATTTGTTTGTAGTACCTGTGAGTCGGGTAAATTCACCTGTTCTGGGTCTGAGTGCGAGGGCTTGTGTACAGACGAGGAATTCACCTGTCAGGATGGAACATGTGTCGATCAGAAATATCTTTGTGACGGTCACATGGATTGTCTGGACGCTTCGGACGAGAGAGACAACTGCAGTAAGTGTAATTGTCAATAGAGTTGTCGCCCCTAAGTCAGGCTAAGCGTCAATCAGCGATTATCTAACCTCATAAACATTCGCCATCAAATGTGAATGACATTTCAGTATGGGCAACGTGTCACATCGAAGGGTAAAGTCATCATTTAATTGAGATACCCTATAGTAGGATGTTTAGCACCAATCAAAAAACAAATCAATGAACAATTTTAAAGATTTTACTTTGTTAACTTTTTTCCAGCATACACGTGCAGTCCCACGGACTTCCAGTGTGTAGCAGATGGTCATTGTATAGACGGAAGCTACCGATGCGATGGAGCCATGGATTGCGTTGACAACTCAGACGAAATAAGCTGTCGTAAGACTCTCCCCTTGTTTCCCTTTCTCTCTGCTATGTTTTAATATCTATAAAGTTTTTAAGAATTAAAATAATGTTGCATAAGGGACATCCTTTGTCATCTTTTACCTACTTTTTATTTGGAGAAAGACTTTAAAGAAACCTGCAAAATTACGGATAAGATTCATCAATGTTATATTGTTTTATGGTCCAACAATAGTTCAAGATATTATGATAGTCATTATTATGAGAGATTATTGTTGTTATTGACATTACTCTGTCATTTTTCAGCCCTTCCCAAATGTGAGAAATCTGAATTCACCTGCTCTAACTCAAGATGTATACCGTTGTCATTTCAATGTGACGGCGAATTTGACTGTGGAGTTGGGGATTTATCGGACGAAAAGTCTTGCACCTATAATGGTAAACCATTTTTTTTTTAAAATGAATGTTTGGCCAATTGGACAAAGCTTTACGGACTGATAAGTCTTATACATGTGTTGGTCCATACCTTCAGGTCAAAATGTGTACAAAATATACACCAATATATCATAGTTTATATACTACTTGTTAAAAAAAAAACAATTTAGACTAATAACTGAATCTAACCAAATATTAATCATATTATAGGTTTGTTGGTCGTCGTGTTATATTGTACTTAAAGACTTTATGCTATTTAAATTCATTTTGATCCAGAGTGTAGTTTATCCGTTGGTAAATCGAACAAGAACTTATCTCCACATATTGTCAATATATAGTTTTGACCATTTTTTTAATTTGCTGCCATCCTATGTTTTACAGAGACCACGACAGAAGAGTGTGCTCCTGTTCGTCATTTCCGCTGCAATACGGGCAGATGCTTGCCCACCTCACTCCGATGTGATCAACATGACGATTGTGGTGATGGAAGTGACGAAATCGACTGTGGTATGTTCATAGTACTTTTTTATGTTGAATGTGAATATTTAAGATAAAATGGGTGTTTACGTTCAATACTTAAGCTTTGTCATTTGCAAATTTTGTCGGATATCTTTAAGCCCAATGAAACTTTCCCCTTGGATTAAATATAGAGCCGTAGAGCCACGAAGTATGCTAGGCCATAGCACGAATTTATTTGATCTTAGAGAATGACATTTTCTACACTTGTGAAAGCGTAAGACATTTCATGGCCCTGGAAGAAGTCGACGGTTGCCAGTGGTTGGTGTTGAGGTGACTCTGAATGTCGTGGGCTGGATTCCTGTAGTCGTCTCCGTGTGCACACACTTGTAAATCATTATATGATATATTAAACAGAGCATTGGTCCCAGTTAACACAAACGTTTTCTATTTTCTGATATTTGCTGACAGAGTGCACGTGTTCCAGTGAGATGTTCACTTGTGACAATTGTGAATGTATCCCTGCCAACCAGGAGTGTGATGGCGTCGACCAGTGTGGAGACGGCTCTGATGAAACCTGCTGTAAGTGAAGCGCCTTGTCATCCTGCCTATGTGTTATTAAAACCTTGATTTACAGAAATCGGGATTGCCAAATTATACGATAGTAACGCATTATGTTTTGCTATAGAATTTATAAATACCCCTCCTCTAATGGTTCATTCATGGTCACGTAAGTATCACAGACAATGATTACATGGTTACGTTTTCACTCCCCTTTACCCTTCATGTCGAACTTTTTGTCATATGTATGATAATTCTGAAAACATAAAACGAATGCCTTGAACGGTGTGAACATGTTTGTTGTCGTTTCAGCCTGCCGCCAGGATGAGTTTAGTTGTGACAATGGTCAATGTATTAACAGTACGATGGTTTGCAACGGCCAAATGGATTGTAAGGATAACACTGACGAGTTAGGATGCGCCACCGTATCACCTACAACACGGGGTATGAGTAAACAAAAAACACTCAATAATCACATAGCTTTGGGTTTATTATTATAACATGATCATTTGAGAGAAAATAAGGGAAACTAAAGACTACAAACATGTTCGTTGACCTGAGCCTGATGTACCGTTTAGATCAGTTTAATTAAGATTGCATGCCTATCTTGAGCTGAGTCTGATGTACCTTATAGGTCAGTTTAATCAAGATTGTGTCTTAAACTGAGTCTGGTGTACCGAATAGATCAGTTTAATTAAGATTGCAGGCCTATCTTGAGCTGAGTCTGATGTACCTTATAGATCAGTATAATTAAGAATGTGTCTTGAACTGAGTCTGATGCACCGTATAGATCAGTTTAATTAAAATTGCAGGCCTATCTTGAGCTGAGTCTGATGAACCGTATAGTTCAGTTTAATCAAGATTGTGTCTTGAACTGAGTCTGATGCACCGTATAGATCAGTTTAATAAAGATTGCAGGCCTATCTTGAGCTGAGCCTGATGTACCTTATAGATCAGTTTAATCAAGATTGTGTCTTAAACTGAGTCTGGTGTACCGTATAGATCAGTTTAATAAAGGTTGCAGGCCTATCTTGAGCTGAGTCTGATGAACCGTATAGATCAGTATAATTAAGAAGTGTCTTAAACTGAGTCTGATGGACCGTATAGATTACTTTAATAAAGATTGTGCCTTGAGTGTGTCGTGCAGTCACTGTTTCAACATTTGTTTTAAAAGTAAACTACTAATGAAATTGTTTCATCGTGATATAATTCATTATGGTATGGATTTGTATATATTTGTAGAAGATATATGCGTTTCAACAAAATTCAGGTTGACTGTTGAAATATATATGGTCTTTTGATAGGGATATGTACAACCGCGACCTATCATATATTTGCACTGAAATGTTGTGAATCAGTAACACACAGACAGTGAAGAAGTGCAAAATCTTACACCAACTCGTCAATTGATAATTTAAACTGCTAACTTATGACAGGTGATATCGCATGCTTTATTGTTTTTGAAATGTGGTTTGTTTTAGCTGTTACCACATCGCCGGTATGTGACATCGGTCAGTTCGCCTGCGTTCTAACTGAAATGTGTATAGATAAGGAAATGATGTGTGATGGCGTGGATGACTGCGGGGACAATTCAGACGAACTTGGATGCACCACAACTATGACTCTACCAGCAGGTAATTCAACCGTATAACCCCGGCTAAGACTGAAATGCTTTTCACAGAAACGTTCCACCGCATAACACCATCTACAACATCTATCACGGACATAGGCAGCACACATTGAAAATATTGTTGTACTTCAAACAGTTCAGAGAAAAATAGTTTTTTCACCGATTACGCGCGCAACTTAAATACCACTCAATTGGAAAACAAGGATTGAAACAAACATCAATGTTATGTTTTTAAACATAAAACTTACCAACAAAAATAAGTAAGCATCAGTATTGTTTTGTTTAGTACTAAAGGCCATAACAATCTATGACCAACAATTCCAAGATTTAATATTGTTTCTGTTTTATTTAGGCACTCCAAGTGTGATTTCACCGTCTACGTCTCCTAGTTTAATTGCTCCCCCAGGCGTGCCCAGCATAAATCCCATTTCTAGTATAATACCATCAAGCTCTATGATCCCTCCCTCCAGTGTTCACCTGCCCTCATCAGCACAACCCTCTGAAGGGCCACCACCCACTCCCAGTCCAATTTGTCTCACAGAGAAAGGGATGAGCCCTTACCAGGTTCCGCTGGAAAATATGGTGATGTCCAGTAACCAAGATTATCTTTCCGGAGGTGAAGTCTGGAGGTCAAGTGACACGGATACACTTCCATCTATAACAGTGACACTGAACAAAGATTCTGCGTTGCAGCTGGGCAGTGTCACCATCCCAGAATTGCTATCCGAGAACGTGGGTGTCTTCATGATCTTAATTTACACAGAGGAAGGTGCAACAGAGCTGTACACATCCGACCTGAATCCATCAGGGGTAAGCACTGCTCAAACAAATTTCTTAATATATTGGTTGAACTGCACAAACAAGTAAAATGTTTTAAGAAGCACTAAACAGGATGGCCACAATTGAAGTTGTTCTTGTCAAATTCTTCTACCGTGTTAATACTTTTCAAATAGTATAAAGAATGACATTTACAAGGTATTTGCGACTCTGAATGGTTTTAAAACGATAGTTATCGCCATTATAAAGTGATCATTTAATATATGAAATTCAACAAATAAAATGAACTGCTTTGTTTTATTGTTTGTCAGATATTTACTGTGGGCGAAACTGCGTTTTTCCCAACTGGTGTTTGGGCAAAGCAAATCAAGATTGTGGCCATAAAAGAGTCTGAAAACCTACCTGTTGCTGCAAACCTCATAGTTGAAGCTTGTGTCAGTGGAGTTCCTGGTAAAATACTTTATAGTGTCTTGTTCGTGTTATGGCTTGAGGGGTGGGGAGGGGTGGGTATGCTGTGATTCATTTCTGGGTATTTTTTTCAAAGCGGCTGTAGCGGATTCAAATCACATTTAGTATGTATGTTCCATGTGGCAAGATACTGCTTTGTATTGTGTTTCGTATGTCTGCTGGCACGTGACTCCACTGGTTGGTCTTGATATGGTTTCCAGGCCTTATCCTCTAATCAGATAATAATCTAACTTGGAATGTATGTCCCACGTGACAACATACAGATTGGCTTTCCAAGAATTAACTTGGAAATCTCTCATAGTATTATGATGAAAGTTGGTATATATATTCTATAAAACAATATATAGGTTGGGAGTTTCGTATTTAAGCCTGCTGTTGAGGGGCTGAGGAAGGCGCACGGATATGGGGAGTATTAATAAGTCTAACTTTTGCAAATACAAATCAAAGCCAACGCACCAGGATGAATCCTTGCGATCACCATATTGATATAACACAAACTTATGGCATCGTTATTTCATCGTGCAATTTTGATTGGACTGCAAAACTTTCATATTTAAAACCAGCACATGAAGCTGCCTTTGAAGAGTTCAACATAACGTTGTATACCATTTGTCAGGCTAATTCTTGTTGTTCTTATACTTAAGTTTACAGGATTAATATATTAAACAAACTTATGTCATCTTGTGATGTAACTGGGTTATAATTTTGATTGGACTACAACACTTTCATTTATAATACCAGCCAATCAAGCTACATATAAACAGCATAACGTGTTGTTTGCCCAACTTTTTAAACGTGATACACAGGGCAACTCTTATTCTTATTACTCAAAGAAAATTAAATTTAGAGCCCACATCCCAAAACACAGTAAATGGCACTGAAAGAAAGTCCAACCCTGATGTGACCTAGATCTTTCTAATTGAGATTCGGATCACTTCTCCACATCGTAGATTTTCTAACAAAGGCGATATCTCGGTTCACTGACATAATATGCTATAATTATTTCAGTGATTACAGATACAACTATACCAGGAACACCTAATGTTACACCTCCTTCAAATGTGCCAAGTGTGATACCTCCTCCAAGTGTACCAAGTGTGATACCACCTCCAAGTGTACCAAATGTAGTACCTCCTCCAAGTGTACCAAGTGCAGTACCTCCTCCAAGTGTACCAAGTGTGATACCTCCTCCGAGTGTACCAAGTGTGGTACCTCCACCAAGTGTACCAAGT
>JAVFBZ010215256.1:0-12825 GCA_032466195.1 Katharina tunicata
AGAAACGATATTTTAAAAAAATTCAACACTTTTTTGTGACATTTCACCTATGCGTTTCTTTTTTGACAGAGTATATGTTGTTTGATTTATTATGAAACCATGTCGATGTTGGCGTTTTGCGTAATCCTGTTTGGGTAATTTCATCCAATTTTACCTAAATGCCCATTTGATTGCCTGCGTGGTAAGATAAAGAACGTAACATGAACAAATACTGTTTACGTTAAACTATAATATCTGTACGCATATAAAATGTGGAATTTATTGTAAGACGGGGAATCGGCAGAAGGTCTAAGAGGGATCCAGGAGAAGTAATAGTAAACCTCAACAATTTGTAAAATTTTGAGCCTATATGAATTAGAATATGCAAAACTTAAATTTTAACAAGCAAGTCCTGGAGGATCACGTATAGCACCATACCAATAGGGTTGCATTTAAGGTCAATTCATATTCTTCAATGTTCTACTCTCATGACGGGAATGTCGCCCGATGAAAGTCAATGTAAGCAATACACTGCCTGTGCTATGAAATTACCCGGGAAACGCACCACTAAGTATACATCCATGTTCATTAGAACCCTTCAAATCGGGCGGTGTGGGGTTGGTGTCAAGGCAGTGAAAAGTATTCCCCGCGACTTTCCCGCATATCACCAGCAACACAAAATCCTCATAGTTACAAGTAAACAAAATCCGAGCAGAACGAAGTTAGACACAAATCTATAATTCCACTAAGCTGTGCATTGATGCATTTCTTTTTATGTATTTACAGGTGAACTAAGACAAATCACTATAAGAAAGGAACTACACATCCCAGAAGATTTACAACAGAATATTTAGTTATGATGGCGTTGCATAAAATCTGGTAAGTTGTTGATAAGGAATAAAAGCCAAAGTTAAGATAAATTTCGCTTACATGTACGTATGTTTTGTCACCCGTGGAAAATGGGAAGAGAGGGGATGGTTGACATGTTGTCGACTAGGATTTCATCCATAGAGTGTTCATTGATGCCGTGTTAACGAATTTACTTTGATTCATAAACACTAGGGATAATTATATCATGTCTATATTCTCAATTTCAACCACGATAAACGGTTTGTGAACAGAGAGAATAGCTTTACTGTTACTTCGTTAAATCGTAGTCTTTATAGGTTAATGCTAAGCTGGTGTTTGAGCAGATCGCGTTTGACTGTGAAACGATGCATAATAAATTCTAGTAAATATAATAATAATACTCTAGTAAATATTTATGTCAAATTATGTTTCTCCTCAGTTTCACTCTGGTCATCATGGGGTCCATCTCAGCGCAAAACCAGAACCCGGATCCAAATTGGAGCCACGAAGATTATCTTAACTGGTTATATACCAACTTCAGGACCGAGTTTTGGTCGCTTGGGATAACAACTCGTCAGTTTGCAGTGGTCACTGTTGAGCGACTGACACAATACCCTCAAGTTGACATAGATGAGTTGCCCCTTCCAAATCCTGACGAATGGAACGCTGCTTATTACGCATACACCGCCCCTAACCACACTGAGCCAGTTTTATTCGAGGGCTTAAGAAATATGATAATCAATTATCTTCTGGCCACAAACCGTTTGCCGAGAAATATCTACATGTTTACCTACAACATTCCTTGCCCGGCATGTACGACTACCATCATGGACTTTATCAGAATCTATATTCCCAGTACCATTCAAGAGTATGTATTTGAAAATCCGCAATACAACCATGTTCTACAGGAAATTGGAAATATGAACTATCGTTTCGCATGGAACACACAGAGAGGAAATCGAGCGTACACTCTAGCCACAATGGAAGAATTTGAGGACACGAACGACGACGCCAATGACCCTGGGTTGACCTTTTACCCTCGAATAAGATTAAACCTAGCATTTGCATGCAATCTTGGCAGCCAAGGGCGAAAGAAAAGACAAGTATTCCACGTTATTCTTCTTACCCCGAAACTAACGACTAAATGGTATAAAACGGCTTTTAACTGGAAGCATGTATCTGCTGGTGTTGGTGGAGTCTGGGGTGTTGAATCGACTGGAAAAGTCTTCTACCGGCTGGACACGTACGAGTATAGCATCACTACTGGTCCTCGTTGGCAATCTGTACCTGGTACAGCGATGAAACAACTCTCCGTCGGTTATAACTCCGTGTGGGCGGTGGATAGCTCTGATAAAATCTATAGAAGAGACGGAATAACGCAAAAGAATCCTACAGGAACTTCATGGACTGTGATTACTGGATTGCTAACTCATGTGAGTGTTAGTCCGAAAGGTCATGTCTGGGGTGTCAATGCTGGTGGACTGCTTTTTAAACGTACTGGTGATAATTGGACGCCTGTAAGAGGTGCATTTAAGCAAGTGTCCGTTGGTTCAGCTGGAGTATGGGCCATCATGTCTGACGGTAGAGTATGCTATAGACGCGGCACGTTTGGAGACATTGATACATTGGGGTTTGGCTGGGTGGACGAGGGAATCAATTTTAAGTACATAAGTTCAGGTGAAGGGATGGTATGGGGTGTTGTCAATGATGGTAGAATTCTATACAGGCAAGGCTTGAGTAGCCAAAAACCCAGCGGAACTTCCTGGGTTTCTATAGGCGGTAACTGGAATCAAATTACAGTATTCAATTCAGGACTCTGGGGAGTCGACAGCAACTCTAAAGCGTTTGGTAGATTGTCAGCATTTGGTTTTGACATGACTGACTGGGAATTTATACCTGGGCAAGCCAAGCACATCTCGACCGGATTTGCTGGAGTCTGGATGATTGACAATGCTGGTGACATTCGCTACCGTCAGTCCACTTATGCTGCTGGCAGTAACAGTAAAGGATCTGGGGAATGGGAGAAGCTTGACGGGGCTCTAGAGCAGCTAGATGTTGGACACAGGGTTGTGTGGGGTGTCAACATCTATGGGTCAGTATATCTAAGACGGGGTATTTCCTATTTAAATCAGACTGGGACTCACTGGCACGAATTCCCATCCTTGAAGTTGAAATGTGTGACGGTCAGTCCGTCTGGTCATGTCTGGGGCACAACAAGTAGCGGCGACATCTACCGTCGAGTCGGAGCCAACAACAAAACTCCTGTGGGTAGCTCCTGGAAACAAATACAAGGTGGACTTTCTCAGATTTCCATCGGGAACGCGGGTGTTTGGGGTGTGAATACTAATAACGATGTCTACTACCGAGAGGGTACTGGTGGCGACGTGGATACCGACGGCTCAAAATGGACTAAGGTGGACAACATAAAAATGAAGTATATCAGTTCAGGACCAGGATGTGTCAGGGCAGTAGATTTGAACAACAATATATATTATCGAAGTGGCATGAGCTCGGAAATTCCTACCGGAAACAGCTGGATCAAACCGGATTTCATGCAGCTCAAGCAGGTGGAAATCTATGACACGGTCAATGGTATTTGGGGACTTTCCCCCAACGGTCAAATCTTAGCCCGACAGTTCTGATCAGCTGTATTCAACTCCCTTGGATAATTTAATTTTTGTTTACCGACAAAATAAATTATTAAAAGGAATATAATTACAGATTCTACAAATATACAGTAGTTTAATCGAGTTTTGTACAATGTAATGATCATAAACCTGACCATTTCGGGCCCAACTCAGATAATAATGTCTGAAACAAAATTTCTTTCTTGTGCTTTCGTGTTAAATCCATGTTGAATAAAGTCTCTTTCTCTGTTCAGTGAGTGTATTGTGTGTCAAATATATGTCTATTGGGATACATAGGACCAGTGCCACACGGATATATCTGACAACTCTTAATTCCAAATTTTGAAAATGTGTCTAAATTAGTTCAAACCTATGTACCGGGTACGTGAGATTTTCATGACAACACGATAAAATTATATTTGGGTACATTAAATAATATTTACGTATGTTTAAAACTTCTTTGCGGAATTGTTACCTTGATGCGACCTGGGTATAAACCATCGTGCACAGATGGTGTGGGTTTCTTATTTGCGATTTACCTAATATGTTATATAAATACCATTCTTTGTGTCATTTATAGGGTCGTGGTTCACTTTGGACTGCTATGTCCTCTTCATTGTATGCGAAATAGGTTCGAGTCATCCTGTCAACCTACGTATATTAGGAAAGTTTCCGGTCGCTGTGGAGATCGAGGGGCGTTTTTTATGAGGTTTCTTCCAGGTTTTCCACCATAGTGCGGTAACCAAACGTCATTATATAAGTGAAATTCCCTTGAGTATGACGTTAAACACTGATCAAATTATATCAAATAATTTGTGTTTTTTTTACTCATTTGACCGTGCGTCAGATTAACGAAAGAGGGAACTCTCCTCTGCTGTCTTAATAAGAATTCCCAGTTTGGCACTGTGCTGTTTCTGCATGTGATTTTCCGAATTTGTGAAGCAACGAACATCTAATATAGGCATTTAAGTCACATACGCAGCCAAAAATTATATATTTTTGCATTTATTGTTCAAGCGGCATTTAGAAGCTTGGCCGGTTGCTCATTGCAGAAACAGCTCCTAAAACCAGATTAAATAATTAATTTTGGTATTAGAGATAGGCCGTCAATATGGCGTGAAAACATCTAATCTAGAATTAAATTTAATACCGCTTTGAGCAACCGTCCCCTTGGGCACATAACAAAAGCATGACTTTGATGTATTTCCAACTTTTTTCAAAACATAGTCCACGGAAGTAGAATTACTCATACCAGGGGACGTTTTTCATGGTTCACTACGGGAGATAACCTAGTTTCCGGAAAAGGCAATGTTTAGAACTAGTAGCTAAGAACGTTTTCAAGTAATGGTGACAAATTTCGACAGAATATAATTAAAGGGTAAAAGAACAACGTTATTAATTTGTTTAGGTAACTGACGTTATATCTACGTTTAAATGGCATGATGTAACATTAGAATGACGATATCACAGCATACCTACACAAATTGACGTTATGACAGCGTTTGACGATATGACAATGAATAACTATTTGATTTAGTTTAGTTCTTTGTCTATTTAAAGATAATTGCACACAGTCCGAAGATTACTCAAAATAAACATCAATAAAACAATAATAATAATATAGAACAAATCTTAACAGTTGCTATATAATGAATACAATAAGAAGAATAAACATGTCAATAAAATATTTACACATTTACTTGTAAACTTGAATAACTATGATGTAACAGTTTTAGACACCTATTGAAAATGTTTCATCTAAAACTCTCAAAAGAGTTTCAGATATTTCTCTCAAGAAGTAAATGTTAACGGCTCTTCGTTCATTCCATCCTCAGATTTGTAGGTTAAGTGAAAGTTTAAAAATACCCCACAATCACCCCAAAAGACTGAAAAGTACAAATTCTGCCAGCAAGAGATATGTCGATTTTCTGTGCCATCTGTACCGACGTTACTCCATGTCAACAGTTAGAAGCCCCCACCCCTCCCTTATTAGATTACAAGACCCAAACAAAATATTGACTTGTTACAAAGGAGTATTAGGTTATTTACCGCAGCGAGATCAAATGATTGGTTGATACATATTAGAAAAATATATATAACGTCATCCCTCTACACTTTAAATTCTTATCTTAGAATTTCATCTCGCTTGTAGAACGGATTTTTTTATTTCAAGGTTTTAATTTATGAATTTAGGGGTTTAGTTATACCCTAATGTGGGGGTAAAATGATGATCACCGATCATCAAAAATCAGATAACCAGTCTTCACTGGTAACTACGTCATTGGTCTTGTCTTTGTAGTTCATTAAGATTATTGGCATGTTCCATTCCACAAAGGGACTCATTTACGCCACAAAAATAAGTTTCATGAAGTGGATATCACATCTGACTATCATAGAACTTGCAATGGCACAATACACCTTCCCTTTCTTTCTAGATGGATGTAGAACTAACACAGCGTGTGCTGAGCCAGCGCCTAAACCTGAACAAATATCCATCAAATTACGGTATTGGAGTGCGAACTTTTGATATTCCAGTATAGATTGTTGGTGATACACAGTCTCCTCACTTGACACTGGCTACTTTAGACGCAGATTTCTGTATCGTTATTAGTCTACTACGTAATCTATATAAATGGCTACATATAACTGTAGGACGAAGATTTGTATGTGTAACCTTGCATTCAATAGTATAAGAATGGACAGTAATTGCAGCAGCAATATGGTCAGTAACATTTGGTTCAATGTCAAAATAAAATCTGCCATTGTCAGCTTGTTTCCATTTCTTTGACCAAATACCTACAAAGTCGGATTGAAAAGAAGCACTCCTTTGATGTTCATTAATAGACAACCTTAATCTACGGGAGTGCTGGAAGCTTGAGCCTACTTTTAAGGGACTTTTTTTCTTTTTATTTTACTCGAAATAGATATCTACCTGTTTCAATTCTCAACAAACAGGAGGACAAACGCATTTGACAAAATATAGATCTATGTTTTGTATTTATAATTCATAACACTTTCAGGAAATATCCAAACTTATCCAAAACCATACGAATGAAGTGTATTTTTTACATAAGTAAAACAATTCTCAAATTTGTTAGTTTGTAAACGTAGTAAGTTAAATAATTATCTTAGCATAAAGTAACATGATGGAGCTAAATGTAAAAAAAATATTTGACAATCCTAACAATCTTCTTAACATATGACGGCCTTCTATCCAATTCCCCATTACCGTGGTATTTGGTGCAGACATTTTTATTTTTAGTAAACTTTTCATAAATTGTGTATGTACGTGCTCTATCGAATGCTTCAACATTTTAAAAAATAGTCTGCAAATAGAAGAATATAATGTATATTGTCAATTCATTTAATGATTTATCACAGTTTGAATTCAAAAGAACAGGAAATTCCAGGTATAAATAGTGAAAATAACAGAGGCGATAAAACTTCACCCTGTCGTATTCCATAATTACATTCAAATGAATCAGTATTTTGTTTATTGTACGAGACACATGATTTGACACATTTATATATCGACCTAATCACCTTTACAAATTTCCCAGAATAACCTAACTTAAGTAACTTGTACCATAATGCCTGTAGTTCAACAATATGAACAACTTCTTGAAAATCAACAAAAGTAAAATACACTTCCTTGCCTTTATTCAGATAACGAGTTGACTTTGATTCATAAACACTAGGGATATTTATATCATTTGTATATTCCCAATTTCAACCACAATAAACTGTTTGTGAATAGCTTTACTGTTACATCGGTTAATGGTAGTCTTTAGGATTTTGCTAAGGTTGTGTTTAAGCAGATCGGTTTTGACTGTGAAACAATACATACATGTAAGTACTCCTAGTAAATATAATAATAATACTTCAAATACATATTTATGTCAAATGGTATTTCTCCTCAGTTTCCTTTTGGTCATATTGGGGTCCATCGCAGCGCAAAACCAGAACCAGAATCCGAATTGGAGCCACAAAGATTATCTTAACTGGTTATTTCAGGGCTGAGTTTTGGTCGCTTGGGATAACTCGTCAGTTCGCAGTGGTCACAACAAGCGACTGACTCAATACACACAGGTTCACACTGATCAGTTGCCCCTTCGAAATGCAGAAGAATTTACAGACAGCTTATTACGCAAACACCACCCCTAATCACACTGAGCCAGTTTTATTTGTGGACTTCAGAAATATGATAATCAATTATCTTCTGGCCACAAACCATTTGCCGAGAAATATATACTTGTTCTCCAACAACATTTCTTGCCCATCATGAACGACTACCGTCATGGACTATATGAGAATGCCAATACCATTCGAGGGTATGTATTGGCAAATCCCTAATACAACTATGTTCTGCAGGAAATTGGAAATATGAACTATCATTTTGCATGGAACACAGATAGAGGAAATCGAGTGGACACTCGAGCCACAATGGAAGAATTTGAGGAGACGGACGACGACGTCAGTGACCCTGGGTTGACCTTTCATCCTCATTTAAGATTAAACCCAGCATTTGCATGCAATCTTGGCAGCCAAGGGCGAAAGAAAAGACAAATAATCAACGTTATACTTCTTACCCCGAAACTAACGACTAAATGGTATCCGACGGCTTTTAACTGAAAGCATATATTATTACTCCGTGTGGGCGATGGATCGCTCAGATAGAATTTATAGAAGAGACAGGATAACACAACAAAATCCTACAGGAACTTCATGGACTGTGATTACTGGATTGCTAAATCATGTCAGTGTTATTCCGAAAGGTCATGTTTGGGTGTCAATGCTGATGGACTGCTTTACAAACGTACTGAAGATAATTGGACTTCATTGGGAGGTTCCTTTAAGCAAGTGTCCGTTGCTTCAGCTGGAGTATGGCACTTATCCATAAGTGACGTGTCTTAGGCCACACGCCAAACACTCATGTAAAGAAGTGGAATTCATGACATGGGTAAAACGTGCTAATGACATATATGACGCCTCCAGAACAAACACAAAAGGTACAATTTCACACAATGACTTGGCGGAAATCCACAGAAGGGCATAAGTCGAGTGCGAAACCCACCACCCCGACCCATCTCACCTGCTATTTTCAGCTAAACAGGATGTTTGTATATCCCCAGTCATGCGACTGTATTAACAGCGAGTTTGAATTGTCGACTATGCCACCGACCCAGAGCAGTGTCATCTGTGGACGGTGTGAGACCTATATCCCATTGAAAGCATTAGCAATGGCGACCTGGTCCAATTGTGCATTACCAACGCTGACCCCGACACGTGCTTGGATTTAGCCAACAGTGTTTTGCATGTCAAAGCCAAAATTGTCAAAGGGGATAGGACTGATAGGACTGGTAGCCCCAACGAAACTCTGGCTGCACAGCCTCTAGCGACAAGTGGATGTCAGTCTGGACGATAAATTGGTGAGTGCCTTAACCATCATGACCCGTACCGCGCTAACATCAAAACTGTAGAGGCCAAATCTATCTATCTGGGGGTCGCTCTCTGGGCCAAGGATCATGCCCGGACATCCCCAACGAGCACAACGGAAAGAACAAATGTTTTCTACGCCACATGCAACACACCGTCAACAGTAAATCCGTCACTTGATGGGTCGCTTACATACCGTCATCGGCTTTCAAAGATACATTTCCATTATTGAGCAGTCATAAGCAGCCCGACTTTAAAATTGTGCCGCAGGACGTTAAGGTACACGTCCGCAAAGTCCAAGTCAGTCCACCCCTAAAACTCGCGAATGTCAAAGTGGTAGAAGTACCCGATTCGGCGTGTTATGACCAAGTATTTGGCCGTACACCAAGTGCAAAGCGCTGTTAACGAACAAAACTTATCCTTGGGTGTCTTACCGAATTAACTTCTCCTGTGCATGGTCGACAACACAGCCTTTGGTGGTACATATTGTTACGGTCAACCTATGCTGCAATAATTTTTCGTTATTGTAACAGTCGTTCGATCGGTCAGGGTGGCGATCTAAATATTTCTTCTAATTAGATAAATCTTTTGCGTTAGACTTTATCGTGAAATTTAAATTGGCATATAAAATTGATCAGATCTGACACCACCTGGTTTTAGCCGGATTAGTATTAAATATAATACTAATAAAATATTCAACTTCGTGTAATTTCAATTCAATGTATCTTTATTCTCTGATATTACAATATAATTCTGAATACAACTGTTACAGATGAGTTATCTCCCTGTAACTATAAATCCATCAATAACGGCAACAGGTTTATTAGAGTTATCCCCCTGTAACAGTAACTATACACTGGTCCGAGTATTTTAAGTATGTAGCTGCTCAATCTCTGTTCATTGTGAATTCCAAATCTGTTTCTTCAATAGTTGTGTTCGGTTTTGCTTCATGCAGTTATGTTAGTATCCTAGTCTTCAATTGGCATGTAAGTGGATAAAATCCTTATGTGCTGTCATGTGTAATAGATAATGGTTCCCTGTATCTCCCTGTACTATTTTCTGCTGCAGTAATATGTTGCTGCACCTTAGTTTTGTTCATGGAACAATCTTGACTCTTTGCCTTTCAATTCCTGTAAGATGGCCCCTCAAAGTTAAATCATAAATGTAAATTAGTGTTTTGTTCAACCATTTGGCAAAAGTCATGGTTTACGAACTGACACATGTTAACAGGGTTATGGTATTTATAACTGTTCTGTTGGACGCTGTAATAAAATGTTTCAGAGTAAATTTTATCTTTTTATTCGAAAAAAAGAGGTTTTATCCATAGGATATGCTCATAGTTATTAGTTAAGTCGTAAATGTAATTCAGTGTTATGTTTAACCGATGGACTATAAAAGCCTGGCTTATAAAACTGACACTAGGTAACAGGGTTATGATACGATAACTTTACTGAGTTCTTCCTATATGTAAAAAAACGTATGGACAATCAAGTATGTTCGCTTCACTAGCTTTTTGATTCAGGTAAGATGTGTTATCTATCACCCATAAATTTTATCCATAGGCAATGCTCAAAGTTTAATCATAAATGTAGTTCAGTTTAACCGATGGACTATAAAAGCCTTGGTTATAAAACTGACACTAGTTAACAGGGCTATGATATAGGACGATTGAGCCCTTCCTATTTGTCAAAAACGTGCTGACAAATTTGACGATCTCTTCACCAGCTTTTCTTTAATGGTCCGCTGTGTTGTCCCCAATAGGTTTTATCCATAGGCAATACTCAAAGTTTAATCATAAATGTGGTTCAGTGTTATGTTTAACCGATGGACTATAAAAGTCTGGGTTATAAAACTGACACTAAGTTACACGGTAGCCCAGTCGTCCTATATCATAACCCTGTAACCTAGTGTCAGTTTTCTCAGTCGTCCTATATCATAACCGTGTAACCTAGTGTCGGTTTTATAACCCAGACTTCAATCCATACATTACTCACTTTCCTCGTTTCGGGATTTAGGTTTCTTATAGATTCTGGACATCAGTAGTTTCCTCAACACAGGGCGCACTGGTGTCGCCGTAAGAAGAATCACAGAGGTCTGTACGGTAGGTGAATTTCATAATAATCAAGTTAAAGTATCTGTCTATTTCCGTGTTTTCGAAGTGCTTTCTTCGCCCAACTCAATTCATGTGTACCAGTATATGGTTTAAGTTTGTTGTGATGTAAAACTCTAAGTGTTCCTTTTTCATTCATCTGTATGATGTAATCAAGGTCATTGAGCTTGTTAACAACCAGGGATGGCCCACTGTTTGGTAATTGAAGCTTTGAGCTGATGCCCTTTTCACGTTTTTCATTATAATACCAGATATAATCCCCAGGTTTATAATGATGTAACAAAGGTTTCCCATCGTATGATTTCTTCTGTCTTCTTGCTGCAGACTGTAAATGTTGTCGTGCAAGATCATGTGAATATTGTAACTTTTCACAAAGTTTGTACACATAGTCACCATATGATGATAACTCTCATCATTTGTTGTAGAGCCAAAGATAATTTCAGCCGGCAATCGGACTTCCTTTCCTAGCATGAGAAGGTTAGGAGTCAAGTCTGTTGTTTCATGGGGTGTAGCTCGATATGCTGCTGCTAGACATCGCAGGTAAAGACCCCATTCTTCTTGACCATTTTTAAAATAAGCCCTTATCATACGTATCAAAGTTCAATTACACTCAGGGTTCCGTATTTCCAACAGTCTGCAAAGTTCTTTGAAAATGTCTCCATTGTTTTTAGAACCTTGATCGCTGTGTAGATCCAATGGACATCCATATCTGCTGATTACTTCATTCAGAAAAACCTGTGCACAGGTTATAGCTGTTTGATCTGGGATGGGAAATATTTACCCAATTCGTAAAATAATTTGTAACGACCAAAATGTATTTATTTCCTCGTTCTGTTTCTGGAAAAGTACCCATGATAGCTTTGGAGAAACTGTCTAAAGGTGCTCCAACTCTCATGTCCCCAATTGGTGCTCTATATGATTTTGTTGGTGCCTTATTTGCACCATAAGTATCACACCGGTAATATCCAGTTATCTATATCTTCTCTTACTCTTCACCAGTAAAATCTCTGTAAAGTTTTTTCTTTAGTTTTCTTCCTGCCTAAATGTCCCGAAAGAATAGAATCATGCATTTGGCTGAAAATATGGCCTCTAAGACATTTAGGTACCAACAATTGCCAATGACTCCCTGACGCATCCTTTCGTACAAATTTTCTGCACAACACTCCATCCGTTACTTGCAGGCTGTCCCATAAATTACCATAATTTCGCGAGTCTGGACTTAATGCACATCTGTCAGGTGCAACAGGTCGATAACTTCCTCACACCATCGTAAAATAGATCTTATATCCGGATCCTCTAATTGCTTCTTTCTGGGAGTGGACATAGCATAACCCTGCCTTCATGAAGTTTCTGTAGTTCTTTGACTACTGTTATTGTAGTCATAACTTTTGTAATTTATATCCTATCGCTGTTTGTACCTTTAACTTTATTTTCATGTGATCCGACTATAGCGGTTTCATCACAGGAAAACACAAAGTTAACAAAGCTAAGAATTAACAGAACGACTTTATCCACATAATTTACAACTTTTTGTCTAGTTTCTGTCCTGCAGAAATGAGGTACCTTTTCCCTGTTTCTAACTGTTATGGCTCCGAGTTGTGTCCCAATATGTGACGGCAAACAGGAGGTCACTTAGGACGTAACTGGACGGCAATAGATTTGAACCGCAAAACAATTGAAAACACAACACACTACTTTCAAGTTTAAATAGTAAATGTATATATATTTAAGGAAAGAAGTGGTTAAGATATTACAATTCTACTCTAAACAAGACAAATGATCCTACACAAATTGATAATGAAAACAAGCTTAGCAAATACTAAA
>JAVFBZ010215267.1:0-12824 GCA_032466195.1 Katharina tunicata
ACTTCTGCATTGTTTAGTTTTTATTTTATGTCGTTGCAAACATGTGGTATCGTTTCTTTTGGACACTAGTTTAGTTTGTGTCTAATACATCATCACATTAGCGAGTCCTGACAGGATTATTGTCAAGCTGCGGTCGACTAGATTGAACTGAAAGGAAGATCTTCTATCTCTACCTTAAGGTCAACTACTATAGCTGGTAAAATGGCACATTTTTAGCTGCAACCGTGGTGTGAGAACAAAGTAGCTCTGTGGTGTTTACGGCAAAGTAAAAGGTACAGTTATCGTTCTATTTCGGTGCACCCATTTGCGGACATTCTGAAGTCCTCGAGTGTACTGCGTACATCATCTCGGACGTGATAAGATCATCGTTATTTTGACCGGAACGTTTGAACAGCTCAATTAAGAATATAACATATTCCAAAACTAAAATGTTTGCATCTAAAGCTATGTTCAATTCGCTCGGTAAGCCCATGTTTGGTTAAGCGTGTATTGTGAATACGGCGGTAAATAGGCTTCCAGCGAACAAAATGTAAGATTTCTAGGCATATTCTTACACCTACTTATAACAGCAGGGTCTAAACAGGATTCCCTTACTTGGTCGTGTTTCTTGTTGTCCTGTATGACAAAGTTATTGCTCCTCGGTATCAGTTTCAGTTTCAAGCTTTAGTTAAATATAGTTATATACAAAATGTAAAAATATTAGCTATATAAAGCTATTGAACCGATCGCATGTACAGTCTATGAAGGGACTGAGCTGTGACGAAGATCATAATACAAACCAAACGCAGAGCTTATTTTAGAGATTTTTGCCTATGGAAAGAAGCTGCATTGAGCCAAATGCGCCCTGTGTTACAAAGGTCACGCGGTAGCCCCTTGCTTAGTACAACGACTGGTTTTGTTCTGTCCCAATGAACTGTAGAGTTTCGAGGAGCCCTTGTATTGTCTCAAAATATATTACCGTAGTTTAGAAACGAGTATGGAGAGCAAGCAGGAGTGTTAGCAAGGCTACTCCTTCTACTTTCCCCAAAACAGCAGCAATGAATATATTGCTGATAAAATGAGAATATATTTTGAGTGAAATAACCCAAAGTACGCCGCAAATCCTGGAGACTTTTCTCTATCAAGACCTTAGTCTATGTTACGTGTACAAGATCTACTCATTGGACTTATGATCCCAATCTATATAAATGTTTGTATTTATTTAATTATATTAAGCCTAAACATTATCCCAAATGGTTCACTAGAGCTGGACTTTTGTTTGAACATAAATACGAGTGTACATATATCATCATCACAAATCAGTGTTCATGTTGTACTATTTACATAATACTTTAAAACTGTTTCCACGCATGATTTCCGTGTAACGGGGGAAATCATTGTAGTAAAATGACTGTCTCTATTTCGAGCGTTCAAAGCGGGTGTTAACAGAAGATAAGTTGTTATATAAGTGGTGGAGTGGTTGTAGCCGCCAAGCTCAATTCAGAGTTCATGTCTACGGATCGGTTGTTCGGAGTGGTCGTGAATACGCCAAGAGACGACTGAAAAAGGGTTTGGAATTTAATAGGACTATTTGGCAATACGATAGAATCAAGAGCCACCGAATCTGTCCTTACATTGCCTAAAATCTCAGTTAGATTGCCAAAGGCTCCCTGACTGAAGATTCGTCTTTCTGGCGGTGTGTTTCAATCTGAGCCCTGCCAACTGATGGCAATCCGAAGTCATCTTGATTTGGTAAAGAGCCAAGTATTTGTGAAAGCAAGACATTTCTATGCCTGTAAGGATCAGCCCCATTTGCGGAATTACCATTGAAGATTTTCTCAAATCAGTGGGTGTTTCGTAAGGTACTGAATAACTCTGGTCTCCTCGGTATTGAGGTTGGTGTGAATCTAAATGGCCCTCCAGTGGCGGTTTTGGTGTCTGAGGTGTCCTCGACGGGGATGATTATAACTGCCCTGTTTGGAACATTAACCTATTGGCTGGTTGTATTGCTTAATAAGCTCAATAACATTTGGTATGCCGTGTTGATGTTGTTCATCGTCGGTGGCCCTATGACGGGTCGATCCCTCAACTCTGCTGGTTCAACAGAAAAGATTGGTGTAGTTGTCGCCAGACCCATGCTTTGCGGTTTGATGATAACCGCACCTGATACGTCCCTAACTACCAAGAGCATAAGTCAAAATGGTGCTAAAAGCACGGTGTTGGAGCATGACTTACCGACAGTGATTAACTGGACATCATACAATACCCCGTTTATATTTTTTCATATTATGAAAAAATATATGCTCATTAGTAAGTGTCGACTTGAATGTGTCATATTATAACACGTGCATACATGTAGGCCTATATATATTTCGTGAAGGTGCATTTTTTAATGAGTATAAGAATAGCAAATCCACAGCCGGAAACAATAAATAAAAACTTTTAATTGCATACTAATGACCTAACGGAGGATCTCTATAAATAAATAGTATTTGGCTAAAACTGTAACTTGGTAAAATGTTAGTATATTCGAAACTGACAGCTTCCTGTGGTCTGGTGCTCTCCGAGCCAAGTCGATTTGTTGTGGCATTTGTTGTTTTGAATCCTGTCCTTGTCCTGTGGCGTCTTTGTCTGTTGTGGTTTCCTTCATCCATAGGCCTTGTACGCCGTCATATGAGTGAAATAACCTTAAATACGGCGTAAAACACTAATGAATCTAACAAACATTTTAGCTTTATTTTGACCGAAATGTACCTTAGCACAGTCAGGAATGCATGGGCCTTCTCAGTTACACCGTGGTACCGCATCTTCAACGTCCAGGTGCAATTCTGAATTTGCTGCAAATTTTATATTTAGCACACTGGAAGAATATTACTCCGCCAACAGAGCAAAGTATTTCACATCTATATGATGTGATAGTAACGCTGTTTACGGTTGTACTATGCAGCTAGAGATCTAAAAACGGCCACAACGTTAAACACACACTAGATTTACTGAACAGCAGTTTGGTTTTATAGGAAAAATATATATATGAAAATCACAGGTTATTGTATATTTGTATCATATTTCGTTGTTTTTGGAACCATATAGAGCTTTTAGAGAAGCGTTCGATTCAGTAAAAAGACTCAAACTCTCGTATACAATATCCACTTATGTTGCATTACAAAGTTCTTAAAAGCCGTCGAACAAATGTATCGACGGCGAAATTATGTGTTAAGTTGATAGGCAATCATTCAGAAGATTGCAATCAACCCTTGGACTTTTTTCTTTTTTCATTAACGATATCGTCCCGAGGTGCCTATATAGATTACAAACAGAGTTAGATTGATATACATGTCTTTTAGATATATCTTATCACATATGTTCAGCTAATTTCGGATAGCATCCGAAACCTCGCCACAGCCAATCGCTCTAGAATTAAGTTAGAATAAGAGTGTAATAAGTTGTCTACGAAAAGATCACTGGTTAGAAAATCCGTACATTTCTGTTTCATATTCCTCATCTAATGCAATCAATTTCAACAACAAATTGTGGGAAATTGTGAAAGAAACTGATCGTGTACGGGATTTGTCATTTGTAACAAAGGGAGATAACTATGCGCTTCTGGGAATGTAAACATACAGCATGTACGTAAGTGTTATAATGCATTCTCGGTCTCTATCTGTGTTATTACAGGCATAAGCACGGTTACATTTACTGTATATTATAAAATATGATAAATGACTAACAAACGAATCGCACGTCTGTGCCATAAAGTCACATCTTATTGTCTGTATAATATTTTGTTCACGTTTTTTTTCGAGGAGACTTGTACAATGCTCGATTGCAATTCACTTGGATTTAAATTCTGTAACCAGCATATTGCTGGCATCACTGTTTCTAGTGGGCTCACAAGTGCACTATTAAATGCATTGATATTTCGATGTTGTTGATTTAAAATTGGAATTCAACTTGAACACGTTGTAATGTAAAACACTTATGCAGGTATTCAGATTTAATTAAATTATTAAAGTTTTTAATATAAATTTATAATATAAATATTTTAATTATTTTTATAACTGGGTATATTTTTTATTTTGTACCTTAGGTTTACAGTTTTATTCTAGAATTTAGAATGAAATATATAATTTTAATTTGAGTTAAATCAAATTCTAATAATTAGTTTTAACTTCAATATGTTTTCTCCAATTTTATTTTATTATTATTTTTTTACTTTTTAACAAATAAAACAAATAAAATAAATGCATTATTTTCATCATCAAAACTGCCATGGAAGTTAATTCTATAATTTGAAACATTGAATTAGGCATCATAGTTTTTAGTTAATGACAATGCCATAATACCAATCATTCGACCCAATGAGAGGGCCACTAGTATTGCACCACTAAGTATTGAATGTATCTAATTATCTTCCCTGTGAGGTAAATAAAGCTGGGGACGACGTCATTCTTTTAGCTATTTGACCACACGAGGAATTCGAGGAGAGGACAATTAATTATATCGAACACAATAGAAAAGTTAAATTAACAGTTTACATTTGTTAGCGTTAGTGAATCTTTAATTTTCATCGATTGTTTTGTTGGAGTTTTTACACTATACTTAAGGTTATTTCACTCAAATGACGGCGGCGTTACAATGGGCAAAGGCAACCGCCTCCCCCCTCCCCTAAATGACTACATCCAAATGTCCCAAGCCATAGGAAGCTCCCGCCCACCGCCCACCCTTATTTCCGTTCAAATGGCACACGGGGAAATTGAAGAAAGGACAATTCATTATATCGAATATAATAGTATATACTCGTCCTATGGGCGTTTATATATTGTTTTTGACATGTTTGTTTTGTCACCCAGGCTGAGGGCAGAGTATTTATAGGTTATTTGTCATGCTGTCATTCTTAATACAGGTGGAACATTATCTTTTTAACAGAACTCATGCTTAATACTTAACTTGAAGTGACAGCACATTCTTTTTTTAAATGGCATATAGAACTTCAGACACTAACTAAGTGAGGTCACATGCTTCTTTTAGAGGCATATAGAAGTTGAAACCCTAACTTAAGACTTTATTGATGACAACTTCTGTAAATAAGCCAGCAGCTGTTATCCGTAAAGACAAATGTTGTTCTGACTTCACACCATTTTGCTGTGATAGTGTCGCTGCTACGGGAATACATGGCCTTCAAGTGAAATACGCTTGAGGATCGTTAAACACCGACCAATCAATCAGTAGGATTTAGCTTCAGCGTAGTTGAAATCTTGATTGCGTTTGTTATTGAAATTACATTTAGCTTATAACACAGGTTGACAACTGAGCATTTACCTTTTACTTGACGTAGATCGTCATCATTTGTGTTGATTCGTACATGAACAAGATCAGACAGTAAATCATCCGCCTAAAGACACAAACGACATGCAGAGAAAACACGACAAATGGCAGATACATTTTACAAAATGTAGTCTGATATCTGACAGCTTTGGAGGGTTCTTTGAAGTTAAAGACACCTCACTAGCAGGCCTAAATGTTATGTGGGAAACAGAGTCAAGATCTGTTCAAGCTTCATAAAGGTGCTGACACTGTGCCGAATTTCTCTCCAGGAATCACTAGAACCGAAGAGTCCCTTGGGTTGGGAGTGTTGGTGGACATGGTGGTTAGTTGTGGCGAGTCAACAGGGGCGTTGATAGGGGGCGTCTGTCTCCGGTCCCCATTAGCCACACTGATTTGAGGAACAGGCGGATACTGTGGGACAGTTTGCTGGAATGACAGACTGGTCGAAAAATTTGGTCGGCCAGTTTGTCGTGGCTGTGTTCCATAAGACATTCTTTCTGAGTATGGCCTTGTCCCCGTTGGATTGCGGGTAAACCCATTTGTTTGAGCGTTGCGGTTTGGTCCGTTCGGAGGGACTATCTCAACGCCAACTTGTCTTTGAAGGTTGATATTTGGTCCAGAAGAAGTGACGCTCTGTACGCCAGGTTGGAATTGAGGGTTAGCATTGTTTGTCTGCGAATATATATCAGATGGGGTTTGTGCTGCCAATCCATTATTTTGAGATGGCGTGTTCCCACTGCTTTGTGCTCGACCATTATTTCGTCTTGACGGACGTGGGTCGCGTACAGAGCTAAGCCTTTGTCGTATATTATTAGTTCTGACTGAGTCTGCCAAAAGCTTGGCCAAAACATGTTGGGGTATAATTTCATTAGATGGCTTGTTTCTGAGAGAGTTGAGAAGATTCGACAAGGCTGGAGGAGGGTTGTCCGATACCACTGGGGGATTCGCTTGCACTGGTCCACCGACAGCTCTCGCAGATGTTTCTGCTTCAAGAACTGGTGCCTTCAATGCCACGGGTAGTGAATATCGCAAGGCAGGCATATTTTGCGCTAGATTCCGTAAAACTGTTCCTGGGGCGTTATACGAAGGACCTGGTAACAATTGGCTAGGCTCCGAGCGAGTATTCGACATTCCAGCAATGTCCCATTGGGTGGCTTGGTTTGAACCATATGGCCGAACAGCAGTGAAGGCGGGAGTAACTTGTAAGGGTTTTGGTTGAATAGCCGAACCTGGACGTGATTGGCTATTTCGAGGGTTAAACTGAGGACTGTTTGGCACAACTGGTGGTTTCCCAACTGTTGATGTTCTTTGACGACCAGCTGTTTTGGAAAGATTCCTTGAGTTAGGTCTTTGTCTACGGTTATTTCGACCCTGGTTATTGTTCCAATTATTGAAAACATCGTAGAGGAACTGAAGCTCCGTGGGGGGTACATTTTGAGAAGGCCGTGATAAGGAGTTCTGTAGGAATTGGGCACGCTGTTGCATTGGGATTTCTCCCGGTTCACTCATTGCTTCATTAAACATACCTGTGACTTGACCCGGGGGATTGTTGTTGTTGTTGTAAACTCCGTTGTAAAATGGAGCCTGAAGATTGTTGTTGTTGTTGTTGTTGTTGTAAAGTCCGCCATTATTCGAGGCATAGTTTGGCTGAGGCATCATTCGATTGAAAGTGTTCGGGAAAAATCCATTCTGTTGGGTGGGAAACCTGCCCGGATTAAATAGAGAGGGTGGGTTGACACGGTCACTCAGCTCTGCCGGTTCAAATGGATCTTCCATGGCTGCTACAGGAATTCCTCTGGGCGGTAATCCCGGGATTTGTCTTTTTACTATTTGTGCCCCATGAGCAAACGCAATTGTCCAGATACAGCACAGTACCTTCAGTGGCATATTGACGGATAGATAGGCGTTAACACCAGTGCTGCCTACAATCTAGTGTACTTATAAGACGTGATGTATTCGGTACACTACCCTTATATACAGTTACAAAATTAGAAACAGTCCACTCGAAATAACCTGTTGTAATAGCTCATCTGTCACGCGTGATAACATAAAAACTTCTGTCCTTTTCTACCTCTAATTATTTGCTGCGGATATCAAGCCCGACTGGCCATGTATTTAAGGAGAAAAACTACAGACCTATCATTAACGATTTTTTTTATCGGGACAGGAATAAATCCATACTTTTATAAAGCTTTAACATAAAAGCTTGCAAACAGAATAATGCATTTCCTATCTTGGGGCAGATATAAGCATGTTTTCTTGATCATTTCAGTTTTTCAATACGACGACTTTGCATAATCGACTTAAAAAAAACATGCGTTATACACAGTCACCCGTTTAAATTTCCCTTGTTTTACCCCGTCAATGTGTCATGATTTGGATGGACAAACATTTTGCATATATTTTTTTTCAATTGATTAAACTTCTTTTGATTTTAGTGTATGCCAGAGCCACAAAATACATTTTCACTTCTGTAATTTTTAGTCAGAAATTGGTTCTTAAAACGTTTGGTTTGTAACAGCTCTGGCTTGGTACGTTCAGTCCCATAACTTATATCTGCCGATTTATAACTTTTTCTATTACCTTGAGATGGGAAATAAACTCGTTATATTGTTTCCGATATACCGGATATAACAACTGGTTTCTTTTATTCTTTGTTGTGCTTTTTTTATAGACAGTAGATCAGTCACATGAACTTTCGACTTCCTGCCCGGAATTTGTTTTTTATTTGTTATTAATGTAACCATTCGTTAACTGTCACTTGTCTCTATCTGTTATATCCAAACAATGTCTCATTTAATGAATCATGTGAACTTATATATTTAACTTGTGAGTATACGTAAGCGTATATAATACTTCAATGCGTGCTACTCTAGCAATCTGGCAACATCTTGTGGTGGTCGGGAGCTCACTGTGCCCTGGTGCTCTCTGTGCTTAGCGGCATCAGGAAGCCGATGTGTTGAGGTGTCCAGTTGTTCGCCCTGGAAAAGTACTGTACGGCCATATGTGTTGCCAGTGTCGTATGGGGGCACAGAAAGCTTCGCCTCCCGCTTGCGCTTCGTATGTGATGCGCCACAGCCAGTGTCGTCCTTACGAAATTTACCTTTCCCCCTAATCGATGGGCAAACAGTTTTTTGCATTATATGACTGAAGTATAAGGTAAAGACCCAATCAAGGCGTCTTAACGAAAGCAATATAGGCTCCGTAGGCTGTATATATCCGTTGAATAGACATTACAATGTATCACCAATATATAGATATATGTTTTTAATTCCGTTGAAAAGACTATGAAACTATCACTGACAATTAACCTCAGATTTCAATCAATACATTTTTGACTTCCTGTCGGCCATATATAGATTTGAGACATATGTGTCAGTCTCACATCACACACTAAAACAAAAAAAAATATCTACGAACAGAGGGCGGGTTGTTGGGTGGGAGTCCACTGTGCCCTTGTGCTCTCTGAGCTATATAAGGGGCATCCGTCAGCCGATTTGTTGCAGCGTCCTGTGTTTCGTCTGGTTAGCGTACCGCGGTGTCTCGTATGGTTCAGCGTCATTCAGGGTAATTCCTCCACCGATTGGTCTGACATGCCGTCATATGACTGAAATAACCTTAAACCCAAACCAAACTAACACACTAGCGAACAGAGAAATCTGCACCTGAAAAAAAGATTTAACCAAATATATACCTAATCAAACGTTTCTCCTCTTTAATTGTAGTTGGTAATCTGCCCGCAGAAGAGTTTGGACCTGGATGTACCCCTGGATATCACGATAGGCTCGTTGAGTGATGAACAAATAGAAAGGTATAGAACAATGATGTACGAAGATGACAACGGTAAGTTCCAAACAAACAAGACGCCTGGGTCCGGTTGTTCGCAGCTCTGTTAAACTTAACTGCCTGATAGAGGCTTAATCATTTTAGGAACAAGGTTTTGATACCTTGTGCTAGGCTGGTCATATTGTAATACAAAAAGAATAATGTCTACTCTGGAGCCTTTATCGGGTTCAAGGTTGAAACCCAATCATGCCAATGGATACAAAGTTTGAAGTGTTTTCATCCAATGAGCTTCTCTCTCTCTCCAAGCGTTTGCGTTTGGTTTCCTCTTCAGAAGGAAAAACAGATTTTTTTTCAATCGGCATGATTTCAAAATGATCTCTGACCGAATGGCCAGGGAGGGAGAAATGTTCACCTATTGGGGAGGTATTCAGCTGGAATCTCATTGACCTCAAATGATTGTTGGCTCTAAACCTAAGGGGATTGTTGGTTTCTCCAACATACTGTTTCAATCGGCATGATTTTAAAATGATCTCTGACCGAATGGCCAGGGAGGGAGAAATGTTCACCTATTGGGGAGGTACACAGCTGGAATCTCATTGACCTCAAATGATTGTTGGCTCTAAACCTAAGAGGATTGTTGGTTTCTCCAACATACTGTTTCAGACACTTTTTACAAGTCATGAGGTAAACCACATTTTCAGAATCACAGTTTAAAACATCTGCCAAATGATAGACATTTTTAGGTTGTTCCCCGACGAAGAAAGCCCTCTCTGGTATGTTATAGTCTAGCTTACACCTAGTCTTCATATATATACTCTTCCAATGTTCTCATTTCAGAAGAGCAGTTATAGTCTAGCTTACATCTAGTCTTCATATTTATATATTTACTCTTCCAACGTTCTCATTTCAGAAGAGCAGTTATAGTCTAGCTTACATCTAGTCTTAATATTTATATATTTACTCTTCCAACGTTCTCATTTCAGGAGAGCAGTCAGAGGACCAAAACACCTATCCTATTCATTTTTAACAGATTTGGTTATCACACATAACTGTCACGATCACGTGAGGAGCTGCCAAAAGTTATAAGTTTATTTTTTCCTACAGTGAAGTCTGTATCACACAACGTCCCTCATTGCATGCTCTTGTCAAACATTGTTCAGGATGCGTACTGGATGAATTAGATTTTGAACCATAACCCTTGAATAGTTGGCTATCGACGAAACTTGTCTGTTAGTTTATTGTGTGGTACAACGTCCCTCATTGCATGCTCTTGTCAAACTTTGTTCAGGATGCGTACTGGATGAATTAGATTTTGAACCATAACCCTTGAATAGTTGGCTATCGACGAAACTTGTCTGTTAGTTTATTGTGTGGTACAACTTGTCATCATAGTATATTATGGGCTACAAATCAGCGTGCAGCGGATTTGAAATATTTTTTTGTTGAAGTTGGAGTTGAAACATAACAACAAAGACAGATCAAATGTCGAGGCTAAATGGTTAATTCAAAGTCCCCTCAAGTTCCCTAAGACGTTTTTTCGCTATATCAGCTTCATAGTTATTAAAATGTTTTGTAAAATACAGAGGGCCGTAGGCCTTGTCTATAATAGGGCCAAGTGGACTATTGCGCCTGGCCCGCCGTGCAAGAGGGCACCCCACTCCCAGACCAAGGAACTCGTTTAGAAAAAATGTAATAATTCTAAAATAAGTATTTGGCCTACTATTTAAAACAAAAGCAGTTATCTTCAGTTGTTGCTCTCTGGGTCTGGATTAAGGCTCTGTAAGTCAATATAATAAATAAAAAGACATATTACCCTTCGTGAGACCTTTGCTGGCATTCATTTTAATTCGATTTATATCTAATTCTGTAGGCCTACAAGACAGATTTTCGACGATTTTTGTATAATTCTTTGTATTACATTTCTTTGATTTGTTCGTGTTCGATGCATTTTTTTTTGGAGAGTTGACTGAGTTTACCATTTACTCTAAATATTTAATTTGTTTGCTTGTCGTTTTTTTTGTGTTTATTTTTATTTTTCATTTATTTGTTTATTATTTTGTTGCTGGTTGGGGGAAGGGTATATTTTCGCCTATGTGATTGTCAATTTCAATAATAGAATAGCCTACTATGTTTACCTATATAACTGAACACATCGATTACATTTTTATAGGCCTACACTTTAGGTGGATAAAGCTCCGATATACATACTGCACGTATGTTGGTATAAAACATCTGAGTTTTACACCATACAGCTGATTTAGCTGACACGAACTTTTTCTGAGGTAAATACCGATACTGTGATACTATGTGTATTTTTTCCTACATGAACTATTTATAATAATTACCCGAGTCAACGACATGAAACATGCAGTTATATATATAATTTACATATTATTTGACCTCGTAAAGTTGTATATAAATATATGTGTGAAATACCCTTCCGCGTGATAGAGTACGTAATATTTATACACTTAATTAATCAGATATGCGAGGACTTAGTTCGCCTTGTGATAAGGATCGACCTGCTAAAGCCTCTTCAATGAACCACTCATGTTAGAAAGTCACCCTTAAATAAGAGGCTATACAGCCAGAAACGAAAATATTCCACACAGATCACTATTTGATATTAAATGTGTCTGATTGGATTGCGTAAGCGAGCGAATTGGTTATATTAACACTTCCAATCAAAATAGTACTTTTTTTTATTACAACAGGTATATTTATCAATTAAAATTTGTTATTAACTTTACTGACAAATTTCATATACCTCATTAAGTGTAGACTTATTAAAGTATAACTGGTATTTCAGGCCGACTAAATAATTGTTTTGAATCTTCATTTGTAAATAGCTTACGTTATACGTGACGAATTGTCCCTACTTGATGATAATGATTTATCTCGATATTTACTTTTGTCGTTTGATATTTACACATATTTGTTTTTTGACTCCAAAGATAAATCACTATGGACAAGGACGACGAGTCGTCTAATGTTACACATGAACAGGGTATGTTTTTCTTTTTACAGATAATATAACTATATATAGTAGTTTTCCCCTAGTTGTGCTAGTTCGTTTTATTCTCACCGTATTTCATCGATATGTTTTTTTTGGGTAAGAAATCTTTGTAATGTTCAGTACTTAAATTTAAAATAACTTCATAAATATTTAAGAAAAAGTTTTGTGAAATGTATACGTATATTTGTTTTGTTTTTTTCTATTTAATTATTCAAAACTTTCTAATCCCGTACTGTTGTCATTTCTTACATAATTTGTCTAAATGCTTGGAAGGCTCACACAATAAATGGTGGGTGGGTGGGTCCTATACATTGATGCTTTCTGAGGCTGAATTAAGTGCTCTACAGATAAAACTCTCCGAGGCTGGATTAAGGCTCTACAGATAAAAAATTATCTGCGATTGGATTAAGGCTCTACAGATAAAACTCTATGAGTCTGGATTTAGGCTCTATAGACTTATAAATATACTTATTACCTTTCGTGAGATAGGCCCTATATATCTCTATTTACATACAAAATTACTATACAATGGTATTTCGTGTTTTCTTGTTTTACTGGGCGGTTTTATACTTGGCGTGTTTAATATAGATTTTTTTTTTTAAGGAATATTGGTACTGTTGTGTAGTTAAAGGGGAAGTAAGCGAAAAACAATAGTGATATATCCTCAAATTATAGACCATATCACGAAAAACAATAGTGATATATCCTCAAATTATAG
>JAVFBZ010215278.1:0-12824 GCA_032466195.1 Katharina tunicata
CCAGTTGATACTATCTGTTTTTCATGTGAAGCTATTAGGTTATGTATTTAGTATTGGGACTATGAATGAATTTAATTTCAGATATTTTTGTTTTCTTGGTCTGAACAAACATACCGTCTTACACTGAAGGAAAGCACATGTATTGGCCTAAGTCTTCTCCAAGTTAATGCATCTTATCTTATCTTATCAAGATTAACATGAGGCTGTGATATAACATTGAGATATGAATCTACGAACGAGTGATCTGTGTGGTAAAATAATTTTAAACTTTCCAATTTTTTTGTATGTTCCCCTTAATGATTTAAATAGTTGCAAAAGTAACACTGTGAAGGATGATTTTTGGTTAGTCTTGTGTGCATATGGCTTAACATTCTAGGTGTAAACAGTACATATAACCATCCAAATAATAATAAGCATACAAGCTTTTTTGTGAAAGAAACTAAACGGTAGTTAAATTATTCGCTTTAAGAAGAATATGAATTTGTATGGCTCAATAGGTAGACATAATTTGAAAGGTTGATTTTGGAGATATTAATAGCATTTAACCCAGGGTCCCATCCAAACCTAGAATAAATGATGGCTGACGCCAACTTGAAAACTATTTTAAAGCCAGTTAACTCCACTGCTCCACCAGCTTCCAACATCTTGTTTAAACTTCCCAGATGTCCATGCTTTGAAATCAAGCCGCTAGTGTTTGGGCTACAGTCCAAATCAGGTCAAGCATAGAGAAAGGAGTTTCTACAAGGTAGAATGTTGTATGTTTTTTGCGATATTTTTTTATATATAAAAAATATATTGAATATGTAATAATGTTTTATTTAAAAGTGTGTTATTACATCAAACTCCCTTGTTGGATTGGGTATAAAACATAATGTAATTTCAATTGTATGAAACAAAACGTGTACTATTGCATGTGCTGATCAAACTTTTTTTGGTAGGTATAATCAAGAATACATTAAAGTGTAAGGGCCTCTGCTTTGGAATTTTTCCTGGCTGTTTCCCACTTCTTAAGATAAGGCTTTAAAACCTTGCCTCAGGAACTTGGTCAAAAGCTTTGTTTCTGAGTGTGCATAGTGAATGATGATGAAAAGATACTACAGGTATATTGCCCAAGTAGTTTATCAAAATATACGAAGCAGAACTGTGTTTCTAAACTTGTTTAAAAATTGTTTGGCCTAGCTGGTTATGATTTTGTTTGAAATCACTGATCCATAGTGATAATTACACATTAATTTTTTTATATAACTTAAACAATTAATAATCATGATATCTGAATTCATTTTGTCGATGAAGGACCATAGAGTATTAACATGTTCATATATCTATCCTGCTATTTCTGCTCGTAAGTTCTTGAGCATAATGCCAATTTGAAGACTAAATAGTCAAATACGTGGTCAAAGAAATGTTTGTTTAAAAGTCTTAGTTAACAAAGTACTTTACTTTGAAGGAACGGTAAAATATTTGAAATAATTACTTATTTCGGAACTGTTTGGTTGGATTACTTTATCATTTTTTTACAGGTCGATATGAATCTAGCAATTGTAATACTTCAAATGATCAAGTTTATTATCTCCCCTGGTAGCCAACTACTTGAACCTGAACTATCCATATGATTTTGTCTTGGAAATGAGTCTTCTCCTTCCTTTTGGTTGGAATCACATCTGGCCATCTTTCTGTGTCTGCATATGGAGGAAAGTGTCTTATTTTTGTTATGGTACCATTGTTTTGTTTACTTATTTTGTCATTCTGAACATTGAATGGAAAAGCATTATAAGTAAAACATAAATATTTATCATTTAAACTTTAATTCCAGTTTGTAGCTTCTGTTTCCTAGTTATCTAAGGTTTTGGGGTGTGGTACATAATTAATATTTTGATTTTATATAGGTCTAATAAGGAGTGATAGATTTACTTGCAAGACTTGCAGAGCCCCAAGTTTTTACCAGTGTGCCTACTTAGAGCAATATTGAGTATCCTGACCTAGGTGTGTGTATTCTGAGATTATTTAGTTTGTGTGTGAGACCTGAAGCCCTGGATCCAATTACCACATTCCATGTGACTTTTCAGGTGTCTGCATAGAAATTGATGGTTCTGACCTGGATATTGGTTTTGTATCACTTATTCTTCTTGTGACTACTGGTATCATTGTAAATTAAATTTCGATTATGAACAGACATGCTTGTGCACTTTGAAGAGGTGCTGATATAAACAAATTTCAAACCACATATTGGCATAATATAACATTTAATTAGCAGATCAGAGGTGGGAAATCTACTGTCCTTAGCATTATTTTGTTGCATAACTGTTTTGTAAAAGAATTGCTATTTTAAAAAGCTATGCCCAAATTTGTCCAATGGATGAGCTGAAGATAGAAGCCTAACCCTTGGTTCAGTTAAATGCATTCGAATGAATATCAAAGATAAATGAGCAATTAACAAGCTTAACAGTTTATACTTATCTGGTAGTATTGAAATCCTACCCTAATTGGTGATAATATACAAATGTAACTTAAATGAAATACCTTTTTAAGTACGACGTTAAACACCAATCAAACAAACAAACAAATGTAAGTTATCAGTAATTTTTATGGTTTTTGTCAATATATCTTACTCTTAGCTAAAAAGCAAACTTCTATTTGATTGTTTGTGTTATGGGGGTTGTTGGGTGGCATTAACATTTAACAGGTCTTACCAGTGAATCTGTACAAGGTGGCGAACATACTGTCTGGCACCTTTTTTGAGATGGATGTGTGTCCCTTAGCGCTCAGTGCTTGATCTAACGCCGCCTCCCTGTTTCATGGTATTTGATAATTTGGGTTTATCTATTGTGTATGGAAATCTTATTTGTTTATACTGATCTGTTTGACATACAGAAAAATTTAATTAAATATTATACGGAAACATTATTAATTGAAAATATTGAATACTCAAGTATTCATTAAGTGAAAGAATAGTTAAAAATTTGAAAGGTTAATACTTATGCTTTTATATATGAATTAAGATGTTAAGGGGTAGGACTGTTGGCGAGGGTGTGTGTGGGTGCACTTAACATTTTATATTTAGCAGGTAAATCAGATTTGTGACTGCTACAAACATACCAGTTTTACCCACTGCTTAGACTTGTGGATCGTGGAACATTTATCGCTACTAGATTTGAGGCTGGGGCTTGCAATTGTTACTGTTTAATTCCGAATTGCCCACTGACTGACAGTTCTCTCCCTGTATCTGCAGTTTTTGAATTATGCCTTCAGAAAATAGTCTTGTTTGATTTGTGATGACGGTTGTGCATATTCTGTTGATCTCGTGGTTAACTGATTATGAGAGTTAAGTAGCTTGTTTTGTAAACTTTTGAAGATTTTTGTTTCTTGTATACGAGAAGATTACGGGTTTGAAGTCGCTGTGTCTGGCGTTTGGTTCCAACTTTTTTTTTAAAACTACTGTTCACATCAGTATTGTAAATTCTGAGTGAGAAAACACTCTAAATGGCTGGTCTGAGCACAGGAAAAATCCTACCTCCCCCTCCTATTTAAACATTTGGCTGTTAAAAGGAGTAGGGTTGGGTAGCCCGCTCGCAGCACTTTCGGCGTTCCAGTAGAAAGATTTGTAAGAACTTTAAAATTTAAGTTACAAATAAACAATTAAAACTAACTCCTTTTGTGTTTGTCTTTTTCTTTGATTTTGTTGTTTCACTATGTAGTAGTTTTCAAAGATTTGACGTCACGCATTAAATGTATGACGAGACTTGGAAGCTATTATAAAACGCTTGCCGAAGTTCTTCCGAGCTCAAGGAACTTAGTCCTCTGGCGAAGAACAGTTTGTTTCCAGATCATAATCGTGCTGAGCACTGGAGGAACATTATATTTCCAACAGCAAAAATATTAAGTCGCCGTCTCCGTTTGAATACACAGCCGTCATATAAGTGAAATACCCTTGTGCACTGTGTCAAACACCTATCAATCAACTGGTTTTCGATATGAGATCTCTACCATACACAATTCATGAATCTGCCAACATTAATGAATATAGTGCTGGGGCAGATTTAGAGACATTTAAGAAGTGCTTCTGTCTACATGTACTTTAAAATCTAATTGGTATGACACAGAAAAAAAAATCAACCAAGAAGTGCTGTGAAAGAAAATGAGGAATCCGTACGAATATGTTGTCCTGACGGTGTAATTTTGAGTGTTTTTAGCAACCGAGTACAACATTGTAGGAATAAATTTTTCAACAGCTTGATTTTGAAATTTTTGTTTGTTTGATTATCAAGGATATTTCATGCTGCTTATAGCCCAGTTTACTTTATATGGTGTCCCTTTGTCAAGAAAACTGTTTGTTTGCCGATGATAGTCCTTATTAAATAAGAACAGTAGCCAGCTTTACTGTGGGAGGAAACCCCAGGACTATGCTTGTAGATGACATCCTAACAGACCAACCCACATACAGTCTGAGCAAGTGTTTTAGGGGATAGGTGGACCAGAAGAGTACACTGTGAGAGGTCTCGACCAATCCGCTAATATTGAAAATCAATGTAATTGATAACCAGGCCAGATGAGATGGACACCATGGCTTCCTGAAGCCCGTAACTGAGAGCAGGAAGCACAAATCAAAAGGGTCACCATAGGACATCCTATTAGATTCCACAATATATCTGCTATATGGTGTCCAAAAGCTCCTGCCAAATAAACTGAACCTTGAAAAAAGTTAAAAAAAACCCACTGCTCAATACCCATACCAATTGTGAATCCAAATGATAAACTTGGGAGCGCTGTTTTTTTTTTTTTTTTTGGCAGCTTTCTCTACCTTGGCGGTTTGTGAGACAAGAAGCAGATTTGTTGTGGCGTCCTGTAATGTTTTGGTTTGTTTGTTTTATGACCTATTTGAGGTTTTTTCACTTGTATGTCAGTGGTTGGAGGAAGCCACAGGCAGTAAAGCGGGATGGGCTTTATCAAAGAGCACAGGAAGATTGTTGGCATTGGGCTAGTGCTGAATATGGTTGAAATAACCGCAAGTACGCCAACCTCCATCAAACCAAAGGTTGGAAATACGACTGTCCACGCAATTACCAAGGAGATTCCCTTGTGATCAAGAGTCTTGAGTGGGCACATTGCATTAAGAAACACAAATTTGGATGAAGCTTTTATAAGATATATTTTATTTGTCCATTCAAAACAAGAGTTGCAATAAATGCCTGGATACAAAGTTAACCGCTGGAAACTTCTTAAACCACCAATAAGGGCCTACGGGTAGCTAGGCCAAACGTGTGAGGCATGTTGCCACATGGAATACCTACGCCAAATTTCTTAATCGATTTAAGTTAGCAAGAAACCAAATTTCCCCAGCATTCAGACTTATACCAAGCACAATGCCACAGCGGTGTTGCTAGATCAAATGTTTGTACCAACAGATAAGCCGTTTTCAACTACTAGAAACCAAGTTGGTGGTTTCACCAGCTGTCAGAAATAGAATAAATCTAATGTTAAATCATGCAACATGGACTATTTTTACAAAGTTTGCTACCTGATAACCAGATTTTTATCAATCAACAGCTAGGAACCAAATTTTCCGCCAGGTGGCACCACCTGTAGTCGGGTTTATGCTATGCTCAATCCAAGTTAACGTCTTGTTAAATGGATTACTTTAACCAAGTCGGATAAGAATATCACCATTGGATTCCAAGTTAACAGCTGTTAAATCAAGACTTTGGCACCAGTTCGCAACACTGGTGTGCGTACACATACAGAACTCCCTGCTACATGGAATACTTTTATCGTTTGATAATAATGGCAGACATGCACCAATCTCAATCAACATCAACATTCATGTACAAAGGAATCTTATCTAATAGTCAGACCAAATGTTATTCTATAATTGCTGCATTAATTACGATAGTGTTGCAAGTAAATGGAAAATGTTGGGCAAATTATTCACTAACTTATTGGCTAAAGTAGTCGACACAGTTTGCTTATTAAAGAATACTGTCCAAAAACACCTAGAATACACATTGGTGAGAATTTGATCAACTGGCACCATAAATCATGGTCAATAAACGTGATAGCAAACATGTATTTGTCTACTATCAGTCCACTTTTGTCACTGCCGAAATACCACAGATTATGATTAGCAACAGTAATATCTTATTTATGACCGCCAACTTCTAAATGCCTCTAAAACAAGTCAGTAATATCTTTGTATAACCTGTTTGATTAAAAGAAAAAAGCCCATCCTTCCATTTCAACTATTACCATAGTCTCTGCTGGTGTCCCAGATAATTGGGAAGATACTATAGTAGTCTTTGCTGGCATCCCAGATTATTGGGAAGATAATATAATAGTTTCTGCTGGCGTCTCCCATTATTGGGAAGATACTATAATTGTCTCTGCTGGCGTCTCCCATTATTGGGAAGATACTATAATTGTCTCTGCTGGCGTCTCCCATTATTGGGAAGATACTATAATAGTCACTGCTGGTGTCTCACATTATTGGGAAGATACAATAAAAGTATCTGCTGGCGTCCCTCATTATTGGGAAGATACTTTAATAGTCCCTTCTGGCGTCCTACATTATCTGAGCATTAGAAAACATGCCAGATGCCTTCAGACAGCAGCTCTTTGCATTATGATGTTCTACAAACAAAAAGTACAACAGATAGTAAATATGTTTGGGCTATAGTACCATTTCATAAATACAATTTTACTTAAATAACCCTAAATCTTCAGCAAATTTGACATAAAGGGTACAAGTTTAAAGTTATTTATTGAATTCATGTAAATCTGAATTTGGAAGTAAAACTTATATTTTCTGACAGTTTTAATTCTGCACTATATAAAAATTTAAATATGGAGTTTCTGCACCTCTTTGCTTTTGCGTAATATGTTGTTAATTAGTATAAAAATTTAAATATTGGGTTTCTGCACCTCTTTGCTTTTGTGTAATATGTTGTTAATTGGCAAAGGGGTTGAACTTATTGAATTTCAAAGTTATTTCAATAGTACTGGTATGGCACTAGATGATTGGTTTCTATAATGGACAAAAAAGTAGCATTTAACGCACAGGCCTGAAAGCCGAGAAATAATTATTAGCCGACCAAGGTATTCTCAGGGCTGCACCATGGTTAGTTGCTTGATTGTTGGAATGCAGATTCATATTCTGGTACAGACTGGAATCCACTTGTCAAACTAAGGTATAAATAAAGTTAGCTGGTGTCTTGCAGAGATTGTGAGGTGGGATTCTTACCTTTACAGAACTGAAAGCATTTGTAGCTTGTAAACCTAGACTCCGTGCAACAACAACCGGTGTTAGAGTGGTACCATATAATCTCTGTAGTCCGTCAATCGTGAGAAGCACAGGCAAATTATGGCGCTGACGTTCAGTTTCATAACGTAACAGATGTGTTAGCGAACCTGAGAAAATTAAGAAGAATTGAATAGACTTTTAAGTGAGCTATTAGTTATAAATGATGTCTGAAGGATTGCTTGTTTGTCTGATAGAGATATTACATGTTCTCAATTTCAGTCATGTGACTGCGTGGCAGTCCGATGGGTGAAGGAAACCACCCTCAACAAACCTGAGAATAAAGAATACAACACAGCATATTTACTGGACAAACAAAAGACACCACAAACAAATCAGCTTCCTGATGCACCTTAGCTCACAAAACACCAGTGCATAGGAAGTTGTTTAGGAAGAAAATTCACATTCTATGTAATTCTTTTGCATTTGATGAGTTGTCCTTTGCAAGCTGTCATGAAAAGATAAATGGTTTTAATTCACCATAAATGGATTGATAGATGTTATCACCTTGGTCAAGGGTATTTCACCTATTTAATAGTCATTTACTTCATTAGCAGTATTAATTAAAGTTAGTTAAAAAAAGATTTACTCTTTTGAAAAATAACTTTCCTCCAGTAAGTTAACAGCATGTATATGCTCCGTTTATGTTACGCACTTGCCAAAGGGAACAATACCTAAATCAGCCCCTTGTTGCAAGGCTTTGACTAAGATCTGTTTTAAACAGGTGACATCTCCAAACCCTAGGTTAACTCCCTGGCCAGCCAGTGGGTGTAGTCGGTGGGCTGCGTCACTGTAAATCATAAGTACTGAATATAAACATGTAAATACTGATGACAATAATGTGAAAGGTCTTCTAATAAAACTTTCTTATTCAGTCCAAACATGCAATTTAAGTGATTATGCACCCTCCTCTAGCATTGTATTCTAAAGGTTTGCCTTTATCAAAATCATAAAATAAAGCAAGGGAGACAATGCAAGCTTTTTAACTCAACAAAACAAGCAACGCAACACAAGTATCCAACGGAGATACATAACTGATAACCGTAACGGAACTCATACAATCTGACTCAACAAAACCCAATCTTGGCTAAGACTATACGTGATGACATAATACAGAACAATTGTAACTCTCCATCAGTAAGGGGCATGGAACATCCAACTCGTCAAACATTATCAGAGGGACGGTCAGCGGTACAGGTGAATACAGGGACAGTCAGTAGGACATGAATAGAAGGGCGATCAAGAGGACAGATGAATAGAGGGATGGTTAGTAGGACAGAGGGAAAATCACTAGGACAGATGAATAGAGGGATGGTCAGTAGGACAGATGAATAGAGGGACAGTCAGTAACAGGCATTTAGCTAGTATTTAAAAAGAGGGTGTCAAAATTGAAAGCCATAGCAAAAATAGGCAGGGTCCGGGGGCCGCCAAGGCCCTGTAAGCCAAAGGGTCCTAGATTGCTGGAAATGCAAGAGAGAGGACGGTCAGCAGAACAGATCAATAGGGGGATGGTTAGTAGGACAGATGAATAGAGAGACGGCCAGTAGGACAGATGGATAGAGAGATGGTCAGTAGGACAGATGCATAGAGGGAAGGTTAGTAGGACAGATGAATAGAGAGACGGTCATGAGTCACATGAAGTCTGAATACTCAGTATTAATTTTTTGGCTAGCTAGCTGGAATTACTTTTTGTGGATTCTAAGATAAACTAACCTGAAGTTCTCTTTGTTAACAATAAGTGTGTAATGCGGAGATCGTCAATACTTTAGCCGCTCAATTTAAGGTTTAATCTTGATTCATGCAACTTAAAATATGTTCATGATGAAACTGTCATAAGCACACTCAAGTTTTAGAGGTTTTGACCACAATGGCTGTGTCTAAATACGTCACACAGCAGGGAGATTTGTATCACTTGGCATGCCTTGTTATTACTCACCCAATAAGAGCTATTCTCGGTTTCACATACTGTGAAGAATGAACAAGGCTAAGTGGGAACATTGCTCGACTTTTCTTCACTACATCTGTTATGGTTGGTGGAAGCTGGCGACTCGCTGTCCCGCCTGGCAATAAAACAGAATGAAGGTATACAAACTAAATAAGACAGATTAAATTTTGGCTTAACACAGCACTGAAAGTTTTTATATCGCCATGGGCATTCAAACACAGTAGTGCTGATTGTGAAGAAAATCACACTTGGCTTTCTATGTGTAAATACTTATTTTGTTGCTGCTTAACGTCTTTCGCAAGGGTGATTAAATTAATTGACAATATTGTATACCCACTGTTTGGTGGAAATTTAGGAAGAACCGCTGTAAAAACCACCCAATTATGAGCTTTTTTGGAGAGAGGAACATTGACACTGTAGGCATAGGCTGAACTTTCACCTATAAATTATTCTGGTTTATGGATTCTCTGGGTTAACTACACTTACACAAACTTCTAGTTTACTTGTTTTGATACAAGCAGTCAAAAGTGATTTACCTGGTATAACAGAGTTGAGCAAACTTTGAAAGCTCTGGCCCATAGTCACTGCTAAAGGATTAACATCTCTGTCATTCCACTAAAAAACACAAAACAATTTCATTCATAAAAGGTTGTCATTAATTGCTTCAATTTCATTCATAAAAGGTTGTCATTAATTGCTTTAATTTCATTCATAAAAGTTTGTCATTAATTGCTTCATGTTAAAGCACCTTAAGTTTTTTTTACTACAATTAACAAAATTTCTACAAATGCAGGAATAGTACATGGATATGCTGTCAAAGTTTAGCCTCAGTGATATAGGTGATAGTAAACAGTGCCTTGAGCAGCCAATCTATAACTCTTTCCAGGTGAAAGACAAAATTATCAAACAGGAACTAATTACTCAACCCTTATTTCAAGTTCTCTAATATTGATGGTCTTTTAAGAGAAAAGGAAATTGACAATGGAATATAGCCTTTTATTTTTGTCAATATATTGATAGTCAAGCATGAAAATTGCCCAATAAAGTCCTACATGTACAAATTGTGCTTTATCCCTTGAAGATACCTACATGGAATCAGTTCTAGAGTAGATGGACATGGGGTTCATGACCTAACTTTGGTTTGACTCACTGTATTTGTAAATCACACTTACATAGGCATCATTTACAGCATCAACAAAACTGTCATCAGGTAGTCTCACCAAGTTCTTGGCATCTTCTGTCGTTGTAGACCAGACCAGGGAGCTGTACTCATTAGACAACTAGATAAGAGAAATAAAATACATCTACTAGACCGATCTAACAGAATGAAAAATTATCAAAGCAAAAATGAAGCAATTGTATTTCTTGGCATTCGTTTAATTTTTGGTCAAGCTGAAGTAACTAAATTGTATGACAATGCTGAAATAACAATGTTTCATTAATCTTGAGGTTCTAAAGCGTATTTCACTTAAAAAAGTATATGCCGTGAACAGTTAAATAAGGCACTCAGAAAACTAGAAATATGAAGTGTTTTACTCTGTTAAAAATACAATGTTCCTATAGGCTATTACTTAGCTAGAAACATGCTTAATCTTTATTGAATACATATATTGAAAATAGGTTTCTTAATAGATTGGTGGGTTTGGAATGTATAGTGTGGCAAGGCAGTTAATGAGTTGAAATTACATTGAATGACTTACTGGTAGTAAAGCTATAGGTCCTGTCGGTAAAAACCTTTGCCAAGCTACATTATTTTCCATCTGAAAAGGATAAGGAAAAGGCCTTTAATTTTAATATCCATAATAAAGAAATACTGTTCATGCAGAAAGGTATATTTATATCATTTAGTGAGTTTGACGAAAAAAATGTCAGATATGGCTACGTAAATGTTCCTTCTTTGCATCTATTTGACCCACGAAGTATTGTATTTTTTCCACATTGCTCAGATTTTTCAAGATTGCTAAATAACAACAAAAAAAAGGATCCTATTGATGAATCTTATATGTCACACAAAATGCCAGAATACAAACAATAGAAATGTATTAAAGGTAATTGTATAATTGTTGACTTTACCTCGGTTATTTTGAGAGTAGCAACAACAGCAGATTGATAGTAATCCCAGGATAACGTGTGGAATCCTGAATTCTTCCTCACAAGAGAATTAAACCCATCTGCTCCTATCTACAGTTACAAGAAAAATAGATAAAACCCTCAATTATGGTTTCTTCAACTAGAATTTAACAATATTTTCAAGGATATTGCACACTTAATTGATCACTTAACATTTCTACTCTTCGGTGTCAAATTTTTATTCTATAAGAATGGTCAGCAGGCAGCCTTGTTCCTGTTCAGTACAATGAAGGGAATTCAGTAATGCATTGCACCTCCCACCGACAAGACATCAAGACATCAGTGTTTCCTGGAGGAAACTTCATGCATCCTGCCTATAGTTTTTGTTTTCAAAGCTAAGTAAATGGAGGGCGTGTGAGCTTCACTGGTGTGAGAAACACATTAACTACCGTGATAGCCTACATCTAGCCAAGTAAACTTCAAGAGCACTAAAAAATTGTGATAAAACAAACTGCACACTACAGATGAAAAATATTTAATTACCAATAATTTAGTTTGTAAAGTTTCTCCATTGTCTAGATGGATTGTCACAAAGGGACTGCTGTTAGAATCTGGGGAGGGAACAGTAACAGCCTTTGCCTGGCATTCATATCTCACAGACACTGTGTCTTTAAATCTCTTCAGCTGTTCTGTTATACTCCCCAAGATAACATCGTTTTCCACAATGTAGGCCAAATTTTCAGTCATATCATCATGACTAAAGGCTATCAATGAATCAGAACATGAATCCCATACCTGAAATACATTGTAAACCAGAAATAAATGCTGTCAAGAGTTGGATCTAGGTTTTCAAAGAAATTGTGTTTTTATTTAAATTGATTTAAAAAAAATACATTGAAAGGGGTGGGATGATGGTCTGTGGTTTGGGATTCAAGATCACACAATCGTAAAAAATGAAGTCAAAGTGAAATTCATTCATTATTTGATTTCTTTTTAGCATTTTTTTTATGGACTCTGTGGGACAAACCCTGGCGGTATATCAACTTCTCTAAAACTTATGAGAAAATTTAATTAAAAGAGACTCAACGATATTTAAGACAATTCTCGAAACAGAAATAAATAATATACAATAAAAAGTTTAAACAGGACAACAATTATGGCATTACATTTAAATTCAAGCCACAATTATCTTTAAAACTTATGTGAAAAAGTTGTAGAGTTTGGACAAACCTGCATCCGTTTTACCGGCTGATATCTTTGATTACAGATAGTCTCCCATGCCCCTAAACCTACAAATACAAGGGTAAAGTTAAATCAAAAGAAAATAATGAAGATATATCCATACCTTCTTTGAACTATTAAGATGTAGAAAGTTTGCAGATGTCCTCTAGGTTGAATTGGTTAGAGTTGGGGATGAATATCAATCAGAATCTAGTGATTATACCCTAAATGCTCAACAAATTCGACCCCCTTTACAACTTATAAAACTACATTTTATGCATAGGGTAAAAAGTGTAGACA
>JAVFBZ010215289.1:0-12824 GCA_032466195.1 Katharina tunicata
GATGAGAACTTCCGGTCCCCTGGTGCTCTGTCAGCCAATGGACATCAGGAAACTGATTTGAAATAGTGGTTTTGTTGATGAGAACTTACGGTCCCCTGGTGCTCTGTCAGCCAATGGACATCAGGAAACTGATTTGAAATAGTGGTTTTGTTGATGAGAACTTACGGTACCCTGGTGCTCTGTTAGCCAATGGCCATCAGGAAACTGATTTGAAATAGTGGTTTGCTTTTTTCTCTGTTGCCTGTGACATTGAGGATGGTTCCTTTTACATACTGGCTTGCACACCATTATTTGAGTGAAATATCTCATAACGGTGAAAATCTCAACCTAAATACCTACACAATTATACTTTATCATAAGTGGGTGGGATAATGGTGGCTAAGTATGACATTTGATTTAACACTATTTGACAAGAAAACAAAACAATTAAAACTCAAGATATATCCTTTGTATTTACAATTAACCATACCTCAATGTCAATACTGTCACTCATAAAACAGAGGCTTTCAATTTACATTGTAACTTGGTTGATTGAGTTTGTTTTGTTTACATTTGTTATTATATTGAAATAATTTTATTATTTTTTGTAGGAATTGCTGTGGTTATTGTATCATGGAGGACACCTCTCTAAGTAAGTGCTTGTCTTGGCTGTATTTATCTGTTCATTTTTCTCAAGATCAGTCTGATAGTGTTAACTACAAGAGAAATACTTTTGTGAGAATATTTGTATATTTGAATCGTTTGACATAACATAGTTATTGTTTGTTTATTTATTTATTTATTTGATTGTGCTTTTAAATCATACTCAAGGCCAGTCAAGGGTTTTTTAGTTATATGATCAATTTGTGTTACTGGTGTATGGTGGAAAACTGAGAAGAAACCTGGTTATAACTGCAAGCTCCCCAGCCACCGGAAAACTTCCCTTTTACAGGCCTGAGTTTTTTACGCGAACGAGCGCTCGGTTATGTGAAGGTTCCACAAAAATGTGTGCGTCACTTTCGTTATGGTCTGTACTTACCGGCAGTTGGTTGTCACACGTAAGAAAATAAGTGTGTCTTTGACTTTTAGTCAAATAGTGTTTATTTTCATCGGTAACACGTCAGCCGAGGGCGGGAAATAACCGTCGGACATCGGACAATTTCCGACCATTTCGCAGATTTGTCCGAGCAAAACTCGCTGTGGTCGGTCAATCTGTCCGAGCAAACCCATAGTATTTAATAACAAATTTTTTTAATAAGGCAATTGATCAAGCTACCTGACGTGTGTGTTTGTCGATGGTATCGATGTTTACAGGGAGAGCACAGTTGTGTTCCGATGTTAACCTAATCTAGCATTTTGATTGGATAAAAAGACATGGATGTTGATCCATTTATCAAAGGTGTTTCCCTCCGTCAGTGACGCGGGGGGGATAATCTTTATATTTGAGCAATTATCAACACTAATGAACCGGATATTTTTGTCTGTAGTGAGTTCGTCGCATCCCTTATTACAACAAGTTAAGCAACGGGCAGATGTACAAGCACGTGTCTACCGACTTTTGTGACTGTCAAAACTGGGAGTTAAACCTACTTACCATGCTTACCGTCGAGTTTGGTTACTCGAGGAAAAAATATATATTATTCGTTTTTACGTAACCTTTCCGTTACGCAGATTTTTCGCGTAACCGAACGACCGGTTACGTAGGTGAAATTTCAAGCGAACGGCATATTGTTGTCGATTTGGAAAAAATCAGGCCTGCTTTTTCACTAAATCCTCAACAAATTTGACCCCCTTACCACTAGCTACATAACTGTGCCTTGCTAAAACATTGTAATTCCCGCATTGTACAGGGCGATACTTATACATTTTCTCCTAATTCTTTGTGTAGTTTTTATCAAAATATTATATTTGAAGTACATGTAACTTCCGAGTGTGAAAAACTCGCTATGCAGCAGTTATTTCAAAACAAATGTCGAGTGAGTGTGGGAGATTTTAGGAATTGACCGCCATCTTGCATCTTGCTACTCTCGTTGACAAATAAAATTAGCTTGTACGCATTTTTGATAATAAAATATACATTGTGATACTGTCATATGCGTATCATGGTTATTGCAAATAACTACAAATCTGTAACTACCTGATGTGAGTTTTATTGTAGAATAAGAGAAACTCTGACAGAGTTGGCCATTGTTTGGAGTTTCTGTTATTTTATATTTTTACTTACAAACTGATTGTGGAACTATTGCCTGAGTCTTATTGCACGGTTGATTTTATTTCAGGTACCCCATGGGTCTTGGTAACTTAGCAGAGATAGAGCATGCTTCTCCCACCCAAGGAAAACCCAACCAAATCTGTCTGTACCAGGAGGCTATTGAGGCAGCCAAGAAATACTATGAAAATCAACATGTCTACCCCTACATGTTTTTGGGAGCCTACCACTACCGACAGAGAAATTACAAACAGGCTCTGAAAAACTGGGCCGAAGCTAGCAGTGTGATTAAACAGTAAGTTTTGTACAGTATTTGTGTGTCAGATTTGTGCGTTCTGCAAGATTTACAGATTTATGCTAGTTAATCTAAAGTAGCTGCGGAGTTCGTTGGGTGTGTTTTTTTTACAAGGTTTCTTCCCTGTTTTCCACCATACACCTGCAACGCAAAGTCGTAATGTGGGTGAAATGCTCTTGAGTACGACGTTAAACACCAATCAAATAAATAAGTTTAACTAAACATCAGTTCAATAAAGGGATAAACACTGTCTTTCTCTATTACACTAGCTTTTCTTATTTCCCAACACCATATGTGACACCCCTTCAAACATAAACTAAAAGCTAGTTAAAAACAGGACCAAGCTACAAATTGCCCTGAATGTAGTAAATCTGAATCTAAAATAATTTACGGATCCAAATGTGTGTTGTGCAACAAAATCATGTCTCCACCACAGCAAACCAGGTCTAAATGGTCTTGGGTTAGGAACTCTAGGACGCTTTAACTGTCATAAACACATAATTATTGAAGTTGTACACATTCATTTAACTACCCTAATTCTTCAACCTTTTCACCCCCAGAGATTTTATTTATAATTGGATTACACCCTTTCCCGAATCTGCTTGTGGTCTAATTTCATGTTACCTATTCGACTTAACACACTCAGAGGGGGTGAAATGGTTGAAGTATTAGGGTATTATCGTATACAGGTATCTAAGGGAAGTTTCCAAAGACGAGGGAGGTCCGGGAGTGGTTTATATGCACTTTACTCTCCTTTTTCCACAAAACACAGGCTACTCTTCGTAATTGTATTTTTAAAATACTTATTAAAGTAGGTCATCTGAAACCAAATAAATAAATCCTTGTAGATTATATTAATAGTTGATGTCCTTAGTGTCAATTCACCATATTTTAAGCTATATGTGTAGTGTATGTCATAAATATGTCACCTGGCTACTTGCATGTTTTTTTTACCATGTTTATCGGTTAAATTTCTAGCATTCATATTATGTCCCACCTCCCACCTATTTGTTTTTTTATTATTTGCTTTATTAATAGTTCAGTTATTTATTTTTATCTTGTTTTGCTGTAGGTTTAATTATAACCGGGAAGATGAAGAAATTTATAACAAATTTTTGGAAATATCAAACAACTGGATTCCGACAATGGTTCGAAATGTTTGCGGAACAAGGGGAGATAATCATGCTGACAATCCTGATAAACCTCACAACCTAAGCGAGACATTTCTCGGAGATGCTGAAAGTTTAGTGCATTTCCTAAAGTTTTATGATGGTATTTGTCAGTGGGAAGAGTGCAGCTTAACACCAGTCCTTCATGTGGGCTGGGCGAAAAATTTTGTCTTCTCATTGTCAAAATTTGATAACTTGATAAGGAAAAGGATCGAAATTCATAATGTGGGTGAAAATACAGATGATTCAAGTGATGACTCCGATGATAATGGTATGGGCGCAGAAAATGATGATAAAAGAACTGCTGATAATGACAACAGTCAACAAAAGAAAACTCCTCCAAATCTAGTGCCCAAAGACAATGACAGCAAGTCAGGTATGAAAAGATCAGCTCGAAAAGGCAGTAAGAAAACAGAAAACCCTCAAAATGGCAATGACACACAGAACGGTAAACAAACGACAAGTGATAATGGCGATGCTACAGGTGTAGATAAAAGTACTTTTGAAGAACTGGTGTCCAAGGTAGCAGATGACAGTCAAAGAGGGACTCCTAATCCTAACATTGCTGAGTTAGCTCAAGCTTGTGGGGAGGCCATTTTGAATCCTGATTATTTGCTGAGTGGCGGAGAACCATTCACTTCTACGGCAACAGTTATTCCTGCAACTACATCCGCCCCTGTCTCCACAGTTTCGTCCATGTCAGATACCAAAGTCGATGTTCATGAATTCTTGAGTACGAAATCTAATGGAAACTCGTTCATTGACATGACGATCGATTCAGCTCTCAAAGCAGAAAGTCCTGTGGATATGATGATGTATCGCAAACGTCCAGGCTGTTCCCTGTCCAACAATTACACTGAGAAATCCCCATCTGAGTGTGTAAGTGAAGAGTCCGCTCCAATAGTCCCCCCTACGCTGTTGTTGTACAGTGAAAAAATGAAGGGCCTCAAAGACATTTTATCCTCCAACAAATTGAATGCCAGTGCAATAAAGCTTCAGTTGACTGCTCAGTCCCAGGTTAACATGAAAAACAGCAACAAGCGTGGCAGTCAAGCTGAGTTTTTCGCCACCCGTAAAAGAAAGCGTCGTTTACTGGCAGAGTGAACTTCGTTAAGTAAATCACGCCAGGCGCTTTCAAAATACCAGACAGCATAATACAGAGAAGTGGAATAGCTTGTTTATTTGAACGCATACATGAAGGTACATCTTATCACTATGGTAACAGGGTTAGCAAACTACTTAGTGAACTTTGTGTTTTGAAGGAAAGTTGTCCCACATTATCTACCAGATCAAATGACCAAAGTTGTTTATTTAAATAATTATTCAGGTTAATTCTTGTAAATATGTATAATGACTAGTTATACCATATAAATACAATTGTTGATTTTTAAAATAGTTCTCAAGAGTCATATTTTTGCACTACTGCGCACACGTTTAAATCTTTTAGATTTTTCTTACAATCTAGTTTTACTGTTAAGCTTGACAATTTTGTATAATATGTAGATATAAATTACACATAAATATAATTTTGTGTTTATGGAGAAAAGGCCTACATACTCTGAACAAACCCTGTGAAACTTTGGTGCCAACTACAAGAACAAGAACAAAACCGAGCAAGCTTATGACACCGGTGAAACTTTGGTGTAAGAAGAAAAATATAAAAAGAAATAAATACCTAGCAAGGGAAGTTGTAAAAGAATGCTAATTTTGTGGTGTAAACTGGAGGTTTCAGGGGGTTGCAATCAGGGCAGGCCAAATATGGAAACTGGTTGCCCTGACAACGTTTGGTAGTCCATGCAATGTTAAGAAGAGTTGTGCAATTGAATTTCCACTTTCAAGGCAGGACATCACTCATGAATGGCAGATCTTAATGTCCTAGTCTTTGAATTTTTCTTGGCCCAGGTAATGTGGCTAAGTGTTAGGTATAACACTGATGTTAAATGTTGATACCACGTTTTACATTTTGTAAATAGTTTTATGTTTTAATGCAATGGCAGCTTTTGCTCATAATTGTTTGTTTAAGATTGTTTTTGGCTTGTCTTCTTAACCCTTCTGTTTTAAGGCTCTAACTATAGCTTCACTCTGAATTCACTTTTAAACACATTTTTTGACAGATTCATTACTCCATCACATATATTTTTTATCATCTGCCATAAACGTTTTTGTTTATTTTAAAAAGAAATAAATATAGAAAGAAAAGAACCAAAGACAGAATAATAGAAAAAAAAAAATCCCCAGAGTTTCTCTTTGAGTAAGTTTTTTGATAATAGAATTTATTTTTTTCAACACAAATCTGAGTACTGGGTGTTTGCCGAGAGGTTCCTGTTGCCTTTGTGGTCATCCAGCTATATTAACAGGTATATCAAAAGTAGTATGGGATTAAGAGTACAAGATGAAGTATATTCCATGCCATGCCCTGGTTCTAAGGGGATTCAAGAAGCTATAAATGTACTGTGTTTGTCAGCGTGGTTTCCTTCATCCATTGGCCTGGCATGCTGTCATATGAGTGAAATAACCCTAAGTACGGCGTAAAACCCATCAAACAAATACACTGTATATTCCAGCCTTTCTCCTAATACATTATCTTATGTGTTTCGTGATTGTTTTGTAACTTGTCAATGAGATGCAGCATGTTGTGCTCATATTTGGCCTTCACAGTTAAATTAAATCATCTTGAGTATGATGTAGGCCTGTAAATGAAACAATTCAATCATAATTAGAAAGACGTAAATCCGGTTAATTTGTGGAGAGGCTTGATTAAACTAACCAAACTTAACGCCACATATATTATTTTGTACATAGTGCTGTATTCTACAAGCTTTTGGAGAGAACTAACCATCTTCAGGTTCATCTTTTAAAAGCATTAGGTGCTAGCTGCTGCCAATACCTGAAGATCAAGTCATTTCTCTCCAAAAGCATGTCACTATGTACAAAGTGATATACATGTATGTGCCAGTACGTTTGATTAGTTTTCTATTTTTATTCTAGTCTGTCATTTCTTTGAGTTTGGACAATATTGAACATGTCAAATGAATTGGGTGAATCTTGTCAGACCTTTTTTAAAAGTAATTAAGCAAATAACGCACAAAAGATAACAGAGTGCTCTTTTAATAGGTTTTATCTGTTGAAATGGGGTTTATTTATAAAGTAAATTCTGTTTTAGATTATTTATAGATGCTATGAACAAAGTTTTGTGTCATCAAGTAGCAAGATTTTTAACTTTTTTATTTGTTTGCATTAATTATTGCTGGCCTTAATTCGCACATTACTCAGTGCTTAAAACTGCTAGATTAATATTTTACCTTTTCCTCCACGGTGTTTTTATAAATGTAAAACACATCAGATAGAGTGCTCTCCGAAACCCAATCTTATGGTTAGGGTCAAGTAAATACCTCTATGTTTTCTGAGTTTTATCCCATATAACACATCTGAAGTTAATGCCTGTGGAATTTGTTTATCTTACTGTTCGGGACATGTACCTGTAGTTTTATTCAACTACAGATTTTTGGAAGCTATGTTGTTTAATTTATTTTTATTTTTTTGGCAACATCAAATTATTTTTTTCTCTTGCCGCAATTAAGTTTGTTTTATTCAATAATGAGGTATGTAGTATTTCAATTTTCATACATAAAACTACATTAAATTAGACCAGGTATCAATTTATTGCACTTAATTATTTCAAACTTTGACGAGACCAAACCATTGGGTCAGGTGAACCCCCATAAAACTGTTACAAGTTGGTAACATCCTAGCAAACCAAATTGACCTGTAAATGTATTTGTTTAGTTTTTACCTTAGTCTTTAAGTAATTATAAAACAGTAACAGAAAAAGTTTAAAGTGACTCGCAAGTTTACGAATTTAAAAGAATATATTAACAAAATTAAATTAAATAATAGTGCTAGTCAGGTGGAGTATTGATGTAATTTTGTCATCTTATATTTTTCAAACATAAATACTGGTTTGTTAATTGTGTGTTTACCTTTTTTTTTTCAACTGAGAACGGAAATAATAATTATTATATTTTGGTCTTATTCAGGTACTTTCAAATCAATTCATTCAATTTTTTCAATTAAAACAGTGTTTTAAAAAACTTAAAACTTAAATGTAATTGCAATTTAAAACAAAAACTACATGTGTATGTGTGTATAGCATACGCTGTGAAATATATATACTTGAAACGATTTTTTTTCCAATTCCCGTTTTTTTTTTTCTTCTTTGCTGAGCAATTTGATCCCAATTTTGATTTATTGTGCACATAATAATACTGTTTTCAAGCATGTATATATACTGGTTATGTAAATATTGTTTAAGTTATTTTCAATGTTATTACTCTTAAAATTGTGAAACAGTTTGTGTGCCAGTAGTCCTATTTCTCATTGAAATGTTTTAATTTTAATGTTTGTGTTTTGTGTGTATATTTTTAATCTGTTCTTTACATCATTCTCCTAGTTTTAGTTTAAATGAAATATTTCTCTGATATGTCATCATTGTAATGTTATATCTTGATTAATGCTGCTCTTTTTTCATTTTTTTTTCATGCACACCGTATAAAAAATAAATAAAATGAAATTAAGCATAAATTAATTTTTTTGTAACACAAATAAATAAAGCTTTAAAATAACAGTATTACTTAGTGAAGGAGAGTTGTACAAAGAATTGTACAGATTTGTTTAGATGTGGATAACTATTGAAAAAGTTCTCTACCTAGAAGTGTAAAATTCTGAATAGTCCTGTATCTGCAGTATTGCTGCACTGGCTTATGAATTTTGTATATTCCATAAACCAATATAACAAAAATCAGGATGTATTGTTGGTGTTATTAGCAAACAAACTGACGAGTGGTTGGGTGGGGATTTCCATGCCCTGGTGCTGTCTAAGCTGAAGGGCAACGGGAAACCCATTTTGTCTTGTGTTCTACCAGTGTTGTTCAGGGTGGTTTCCGTCACCCATTAGGCTGGCACACCGTCATCTGATTGAAGTAATCGTAAGCATGTTGGAAAATAAAAACAAAATATGTCAATAAAACCCCAAAACTTTTGTACAATGTGTCCTGCTCGAAGTGGGCTTTACTTTTCAACAATGTAGATTCTCACAAACTATGGACACCAATTTTAAATGTTCACAAAATTAAATGTAATTCATGCGTAACCAATTTATGCCGTCCCTAATTTTATCTACAAATCAACCACTAAATCATCCTGAGACACACCCACCATTCTCAGGCTTGGGTAATTATATTCAGTTTGTTTTTCATCAGATTTTGGCAATGGTTTTATGGTTTCCAATGAGTAAATTGTTATTCTGCACTGTACACAAGGCTCACTATTAATCTGTCTTTAAGACCTCACATGGAGACAAATAATTGTAATAAAGTGCAGTGGACCGGTCAAACCTAATATTTTTTTTAAAATCACATACCTTGTAACTTCTGCAATTTTACATTATAAAAAATTAGACTACATTTTTAATTTTTGGTTGAATATCTGAAAATCTTTTTGATGGTTTCCATCAGCTATTGCGAGTAAAAATTTGTTCTCTTACATTTTGGGAAAGTTCCCAGAATGCTGTGTGTACTGGTATGTTAAAATTCTCTCACTTAATTATATTTTTAGGTACTAGTTATTGCTGTGGTTAGTTTCATGTTGTGTTTTTAATGCATGTAAAGTGACATGGGTTGAGGACCAGTTGCACTACAGAAGGCAGCCTTTTTTTTTTTATCTTTTTGAAAACCTAAAGTAAAGTTAATGTTAGATGTGATGTATGATGTTTGTCAAGTTTTATCTTGAATCCTTGTGACCAGAATTAGTATGGTTTCATAAATTCCATGTCCGCTGCTGCTTTTAACATTTCACAACTCCAGCTGTAGGACAGAAATTGGTGGTGTGATTTTTGTTTGAGTGTTACAATAAAGAACACTTAGTAAAATATACAGGACTACCTATATAATAAGTAAAACATAAAATACAAAAAGGCTTGTTTTCTGTCCCAATCCTGACCATTTTTCTCATTGTATAAGATGACCCCTATAAGAGTTTGACGTGTCTCCAATCGTACATATTACTTATTGTTATACCAGATCGTTCAGGGTGGTTTTATTAACCTATTGAACTAGCTTACTCTATAGTTTGGTAGCAGCCCCAGTAAAGATAAATAAATATAAAACATAATCAAAAAATGTTAATGTCTTCAAACATTTAGTAGATTTTGTATTATGAAGTTTAATAGAAAATTCAATGATTTTAACATATTTATAGAAACTGCAAGTATATGCAAGCTATTGAAAGCATGTTCAAGTTTTACCAAAGTAGAACATGGGTTGATAAATTTTAAAGCTTAAAATCTTAGAAATTACAATTGAATTTCTAAATTTTCATTTTGATGAATTTCTTGGCATCACAAAGCTACCAGTAAGTATGTAGAGAGCACACAAGTTAGTTTAAAGAGAATTTACCAGTAAGTTTGTGGAGAATATAAAGATATACCAGTATTTACGAAAGTATGACTGATGTCAAATATCAGTAGGTGTGAGGATATATCTTTAAATATAAAGGGTATGTCATTTATGGATACAGTTTCATACTTAATTACGTTATTAGGTTTAATATTATTTTATCTCTAGTAAAATGATGAAGTAATAGTAAAAGACTAATTTCTGTAAATCTACATGAAATGGGAAGTAGAAGTTTTGGGAAAAAATATCAAATTGTTCATGTGACTGAATGTTGAAATCTATGACTTAGTACTTTCTTATTGAAGAACAAAGTAAAATCTATGACTTAGTACTTTCTTATTGAAGAACAAAGTAAGTCTTTCTTATTAATTCAAAGTGATTATTTAATTGACAGCTTTATTATTTTTGCTGTTCTTGTATTTAATTGATGGTTAAGAATTTCTTCCAGTTTGGTTTGTTATACAACCAGTTTAAAACACGGACAATTATACTAGAGACGTGTCTAAAATCTGATTGTAAATTTAATAGTGCTTGTATTTTTATGTGCAAAAATGATTTAAAAAATCAGCACCACAATAATCCACAAATCACTTATTTATTGACATTTGTTAGCACCCCGGTGATCTTTGTTATTACTGTCTCTAGTTGTGAAAATAAATTGCTATTGTCAGCATACAAATGGGATTGTCTTTATGTTATGTGTTTGTCATTTATTTCAGGATTGAATTTAATGGTGCCTTGATCAACCTGCACCAAATACAGGTTCCGTTCCCAAATTCCATCAACAAGAATAGTGTCCAAAGAGATTGCACAGTGATTTTGTTGTTTAACATCCAGAACTGTGTAGTCATGGCTTCCTCATTCAAAATGAGAAATGTAATGGTATTCAAATCTCACTGTGCAATATTTCAATTATTATGACATTTTTTTGTTGCCTCTTTTCTTGTGTGAATGTCAATGGTTGGTTTGTTTGATTTGGGTTAAACACCATACTTTATATTTCACTTTTACCAGTCCACAATGGTGAAGGAAACCACCCTAGATGTCAGTGGCAACACACCAAGCATGACAGGAAGCCACACGGCACAAATGGGCTTCCACATACCCCTTAGCACAGGAATCTCCTACCAACCAAATTTAAAAGTAGAGGAGTTTTGAAGATCATGACATTATACAAAACTTTGCGAAGTAAAAGATGGCATATATTGTTGGGAAAATGACAACCCTGCAGTGAAAGATCTCTATCCTCGGTGGACAATTTCTATCTACATATATAAATATAAACTCGTTATACAAATATAAATATAAACAATTTCATTACTGGTCTAATGTCTCATCAGACATGGAAAACACTGGTCTAGCAGCTGTGGACCTTTCTCAACTGGAGTTACTTGATAATATAGACCGGAAGCGTCCTGGAGTTATTAAAGATATTTCAATAAGGTAAACATGGACTGAACCATTTACAATATGAAAACGACATCAGCTGTTTAATGAAATCAAATTTATTGTTTTGTTTGAGGTTTTACGCCGTACTTTAGGTTATGTCACTCAAATCACAGGATCCCAGCAAAATGGACAAAGGAAACGCCCCTATAGACCAATTGCACGGAAGTGCCAAGTTGAACTCAAAGTGAGGCGATCTGCTCTTTTGACGAGAATGATGACGTGTAACATGCAGGGTCACAAAGGTTTTCTTTGTCAATGATGCAAAAGCAATAATGATACAATACAGTGACGTCATGATTTGGACTCAACATCACAATTCGTGGTGTCTGGAGAGCATGTAGCCTCACGTAATTTCGTGGCGCCGCCCCTTCCGTGCAAAAGGTCTATAGGTCAAAGGCAACACACAATACAATACAGAAGAAAAAGTTTGGTTAATTTATTGGTGATTAAATTGTACTCGAGATTATTTCACCTGTATACAATCTTTATGTTGTCCCTGCATGGTGAATTTGACCGGAAAACTTCCATTATATACCTGGTAAAAATAAACTGGGTATAGTGATGGGGACTCCAATTCTCAACCCACTGAACCATTAAAGGACACAACAATGAATCTGCTTCCTCATGCTTCTTTCCTCTGAGAGCAGTGGAGTGACAGCAGTGGTGTGACAGCAATTACGAAATGGCAAATTTCTCCAAATCAACCAGATATAAATCTGCATAAGTTTTGCAGAGCTTATAGAGTGTTGGGGTGTGTCTAGTAGCATGATTGTGTTTACAGAGCTTATGTGTTGGGGTGTGTCTAATAGCATGATTGTGTTTACAGAGCTTAAGTGTTGGGGTGTGTCTAGTAGCATCATTGTGTTTACAGAGCTTAAGTGTAGGGGTGTGTCTAGTAGCATGATTGTGTTTACAGAGCGCAAGTGTTGGGGTGTGTCTAGTAGCATGATTGTGTTTACAGAGCTTAAGTGTTGGGGTGTGTCTAGTAGCATGATTGTGTTTACAGAGCTTAAGTGTAGGGGTGTGTCTAGTAGGATGATTGTGTTTACAGAGCGTAAGTGTTGGGGTGTGTCTAGTAGCATGATTGTGTTCACAGAGCGTAAGTGTTGGGGTGTGTCTAGTAGCACGATTGTGTTTACAGAGCTTAAGTGTTGGGGTGTGTCTAGTAGCATGATTGTGTTTACAGAGTGTAAATGTTGGGGTGTGTCTAGTAGCATGATTGTGTTTACAGAGCGTAAGTGTTGGGGTGAGTCTAGTAGCATGATTGTGTT
>JAVFBZ010215299.1:0-10031 GCA_032466195.1 Katharina tunicata
TCCCCAAGTTTCATTTGCATTTGTCAAAATCTGAATATTTCATGTCGCTTAACACGAATTTCCACAGAAACGCGCCACAACGTGTGTTAAATTTTTGTCAGTGTAGTTGGCCATGTTGTCCCATTCCAGATGCACTGAGAAACATAATCACAAATCATGGCCATTGTACAAAAGAAACGATATTTTAAAAAAAATTCAACAATTTTTGTGACATTTCACATATGCGTTTCTTTTTTGACAGAGTATATATTTACCATATGTTTTCTATTAGCGTGCCTGTGTGGTGGGGAGTGTCTGGCAACGATAGAGAGGGACTAGTCTGAGGGACTAATAATACGATTGTCATACATAGTAAATGAGTAAGTCACGTTTGCTGGCTCGCTCTTGCGTATATTATCGCAATGATTTGATATTAATTACTGAAAAACTAAAATGTTTATTAAAATGAAACAAGACTCATCTGCATGTTACCTCATATCTGCAGAAGTACTAAACATCTTCTTTACTAGGATATAGACGCAGAAATCAGCGTGGTCAAGCAGTCAATGGTCATGCATTCAATGCATTATCAGAGACGTCTCCGTTTAGTTCACCTTTTCGATGCCCGTGTAACGTGCGGCTATAGTGTATCGCTCGTATAGAAAAACATCGCTGATGAGCAGCTTAGTTCGAATAACAGATCAAACAAAACCATTTGAAATTACGTTGACTTCGTGATGTAAATTCAAATTGTCTTTGCCTGTCTATAGTGTTATAAATTCGGATGATTGTTAACCACATACATTAATATAAACTCTCTGCAAACATATGATTTGATGTTGTATTAGTAATGTTTCAAAAGAAACACTGTTCTCTGCTTTATTTAATTTTATTTAATTAGTTTAAACACTCATAAGTATGGTAGTGTTATCAGGGTACAGACAACTACCTACAGTTAGTTTGCACTATTTAAATATTACACACTGCTAAAGCCTGTTAGAAGCTTTTTTGAAGAAGCAATTGACGATTTCGTTATGGGTTTTGGTAGAGACAGTCTACAATCGTGTTAATATGTCTACTCTTTTATGTGTATCAAATTATTCTAGTTCTCCGCATTATTATTTTTTTCTTATTTCTTAATAGTAATTTACTGAATTAAGTATATCATAGTGGTATGTGTCTAAAGCGGGGACATGTATGTAATATATATGTATATACATGTATATACCCCAAGCCAATGTTTTGCAAATTTACGTACTAGACATCTGATTGACGTATTTTATTATTATTATTTATTACTTAGATATAAGTCTCAATGTTATAGATAAAACAGTTAATAGTGTTCCTAGATACATTACATTTAACATCCGCGAAAAGAGAAAACTCCTAAGCGGGTAAATTGGAGTTTGACAAACATCACATATCCTGTTTACACCTTAAGCTGAATTCCTTTGACACGTAGCATAGAGCCCGGCTTACAACGTATAATCCGTCCGGGTTTTGCGCCGACGACCTCACGGGAACCGAACGGTCAAGGTCATGGGATGTTATTCAACACAGAGTGTAATCCTAAATCGGCTGTTGTTGCGACTAAGCCCGCTTTCGCGACTTTTCGCACTCCGATGTGATTTCATAATGACGTGACGTTGTGGTCAGTAATATAAACAAAGGGCCCCTAAATTAGTGATCCCCGGTATCACTAATATTGCATGGTATAACAAAACCAGTTCATCTTATGTTTTGTCCAATTTAAAACATATGTTTTTTTTCTTCATAATTTAAATTGTAATTCAAATAAAATGGAATGTATTCTAACTGATTTGCATTAGTCGCAATAATCTAACCTATGTGATTTCTGTCTACTTGACCATCTACAGAACCCGTTTATTTCAATGAAGTTGTCAGGTTACACACATTATTTAGGATTATATGAGAGGAAACAAATACCTAGCAAGATGTTAGAAAAGAATAGAATTGAAACAAAATGTCAAAATGTCTTCAGTATGTATGGCAGTTTATTTTTAATGAATCCATCAGACAAAATTACAATAACTTATAGCCGTTTCAGGCAATTCCACACTATTCAGGTTAATTAAATCATCTAGTTATAAATAGTAGGAAACAAAAATGTGTCACAACATTTTATAAAATGTACGATTCCGACACAGCAGGATTGAATTGGATTAGCAGTTGTGATTTTAGGGTTAAATAGGCACGTCGACAAATTCCAGCAAACTCGGAATATCTAGCTCTAATTAATAGCCACTCCCTTTAAGTCGATTTACGACAACCGTGAAAGTAGTTCCAAGAAAAGTTGATGTTATGGCAAAATGAAAAATCGGTCACAAAATTGGCCAGATACATTAAAAATAAATAAGTGTGTTCTATAAAATCAACTAAATCTTGATAACCCATGGATGAAGGAAATATTCTATTTCATGCTTTGAAGAGGGAGAATTTTTGCTTTTTTGTCAACGTTCCCATATATTAAATGGTGATTTTTTAACATATTCATGACCACTTTTCTTGAAAACCAGCACACGGTCGGGGAACTTCAATAGACATCAATAATGTTGACACTGTCTCCATACATTAAGTAATTCATATACACAATTCCATTTACGTTGAACTGGCGAAAATTACATAAAACATTCAGAAATTAATTTGCTGAATATGACACATCAATTTTGAAGAACAATGTTAATATTCAGAGGAAGACTACCAATTTGTTAGTACCTTAGCCGCGCATATTTTTGTAGTGTAACAATTCAATTAGACGAAATGCACATACAACAGTCCCTCTTCCGGTGAAACTGACTGGACCATAACTTCAAGACATTTTAACTTTGAATAGCACGGGAGCCGCCGGAACTGAGAAAGCCTTACTGGCTAGCAGAGTTGTGCCTCCTTCTGTTTATACCCACATGATTAAATCGATTCTATGTTTTCTATTTTTCACCTGCTGTATAACTTTCAAGTACAAATATGTATTTGTGGAACCTTTTCATTGGCAAAACTCTCAAAAAGTTGACGACAGCTGTCTTCTTTATAAGATGTACATGTTATCATTTTTTTTCCTGTTTTGTATTGGTGTTTGAATTGTATCTTTAGAAATATCCATCTAAAGAGATATTGATTCATTTATTCCAAAGGGTGTGTTGAAATTACACATACCTCAGGGCAGAAACCCTCGTTTCGTCCTAAAGTGATATTACTTAATCAAGGAAGCGAATAGAGGAACCAGCCCTATATAGATGAACCACAATAAATACAAAAGAAATGGCTTGTCCAACGGTTGTGCGTTATATTTAAAACGACCACTTAAAGATACGGTTGTGATTTTGAAGAGCGGTTTCTCACTCAATTGTTATGGTCTAGCGCAAGTCTCGTCCAATGATGCCCTCCTGAGAAATCACGATGTTTGCATGTTAATTGTACTCAAGCCCTATGGGCACTTATGAGTTGTTTTTCGATTCGCCAAGCTGTGAAACAGATTATCCTTCATAGTTGACTCATTGATGCATTTGGTGAACCGTGGACTGCTGGTTATGTGACTTGATAATGAAGCGTGATCGATTTGTACAACAGGTTGTTCAAAGATAAAGTTTCGGCATTATAAATTAACCAAACAATTTACTTCGATAGCTTTGTAGTGAGCCATTTTTTCCAAACAGCCTGATACTTGTAGAATTAGACCAAGCTTTGCAGTGAGCCATTTTTTTCCAAACAGCCTGATATTTGTAGAATTCGACCAATCACCTTTCTACCGACTTCAGCATCACACACACGACAACTTTAGCCGTAAAGTAAATAAGCGCGGAAAGCCTTAACAGAACAGTACATGATAAACCACTTGAAGACGAAGTACTTTCGGGTACAGAAAAGCACAACAAAGACACATGTGTTGAGTTCAGTGGATTGATTACCACATAAAATTACCATCAGTTATACCGCAATTTGTGTTTCTAGTTTACTTAAACTTCATGACGATTAGATAGTAAATGTTTTACGCAAATGCGATTGAAGCAATGTTGGTGCACGATTTTGGATCAAACCATAATGATATATGTGTGGAGTTTTCTCTTGGAATCAGTCATAGGGAAGAGATTTAACCTGGATGTCGCAGTAATAATGCATTGAAATAATACATTTTAAAACCATTGAATCATAGTTACATTAATTATTCCGTTTTCAAAATCAAAACTAAAAAGAAAAACACATAATTTGCACGTATTTTATGTATTAAAAACAAGCATAACGCTAGTTCAACTGCTTTTTTTTAAAAATGGTAACTCAGTAATCTGGAATACTTGAGAAAAAAGTAGGATTTCTTGCATCTAACCAAGAAGGGTAACGGCAATGTACTGTAAAACGAAATATTTGACTTGAAAACAAAGTGGAATTAACATATTAATACACCATAAAATATTAATTTATGTAAGTAATAAGTTCCGATTAGGTACATGAAGGGTCTATTTAACAAATCAATTGTCACGGAATACTGGAAATGTCTTCTTCAGAATATATCATTAAATTATTTCTTTCTGCTTTATGTATTGTCATATACATGACAGGAACACTTGTACGAGAAATATCCATGTGATAGTCTGTAGAGAAATTGATTATTTGGGCAGAGCTAAAAGTACACTAGCATCAGGAAGAAAGCCTTCAAATGCTTATAGAATCATCTCATCCATTAACTGATCACGATAAACCAATGAAGCGGTACATTTTCTTGCATTTCAATTTAAAATGTTTTTTTTTGTTCAGGGTGAATCTGAAATTCCGCATACTTTATTTTCTTGAAGAAGTCGTTCTAAAAGAAACTATTTCATATGCAAAACTTTATCCCACTTCCTGGTTGTGTCAATTGAATAAACATATGGGGTCATCTATAAACCAGAGTCGTCCAGGTACCCCTCAACGTCTGATACTGCGAACTGACAAGGCTAGACATAATCGGATGATATCCCGAAACCACTTAGCGTTCTGGCAAGTTCTCAGCCGTGTTCTATATGATGTTTGCAACAAAAAAATAGCAAAGCTGATATCAAGGTCTCCGTATCCCATGTAAAGGGTAATGAAGATTAGTGTATGTTTGTATGAATGTGCACTATAATACGCCTTTTACCAGGTTATATTTGGTGGAATTTTGCGGCGGTTTTCTTATTTTGTTTATATCCTGTGCTTGGACAAGTACATGTACGTGTACATGTATATCAGGATAATAACTTATTTCTGCTCAGCACGATGGGTTCCTCTTTCATTTCAGTATCATTTGATAATGATACCAGCCAGTGACCTGTAATTCCATTATAGCCACGAGTGTTAAACTAAATCGTCTTTGATTATTAAAAATCTTCCAACTCCCAAAAGGATGCTTGACCAAATGCAAACAACTACAATAATACAGTGCCCTTGTAATATTATGTATAATTATATTGTATTGATTTCTTAAAATACTCCTGGTTTATTATAATCCTCCAATCCTAATTCCAGGATATTAACGCCTACGTATTTACAAGTACAAGTGGAACAAGTAGAAAGTACTAAGCAAACCTCCACTATTGCCGATTTGACAAAATACAGAAACTCTATCAAAACGATTTTACGAAATGTATACACATTCACATAGATCCAAACCCGTGACAGTCAACAGTAATCGTAAGTATTTGTAGACAGGGCAAACTACGAAATTAAGATTAATATAATTGTCGGAAATCCAGTCTGGAATAATAAATATATGGTAAATCGATAGTAATTCTGAACCACTAGCTAAAAGTCAATTGTTCAGCTCCATCGCAAATATCTTCTATTTGACCATCTCGCCAGAAATAACACACAGTGAATCTAAAGTAATTGTACTGGGGCAGTCAGGTCAGAAGAGATCTATTTTCCATTTACAGTATCGCGATATAAATTATCTGTTAAAATCTTCTCTGTTTCTCAGCTTGGTTTATACGGAATTGTGGCAACTGCAATATGTTTCAAAGAAAATGGCTGTGCAAAATGTGTGTTCTTTGCCAAGATTAGTGATAAGATTGTGAACCATGACCATTCACTTTGTTCAGCTCTACAGCTAATTTCTTCAGTGATCACCGCATAACAAAACACAACCAGAATAATATATGTTAACGTAAATGGATCGTTGGCGCTCCCAGGGAGCTATTATTCTATTCACTATTAAACATCTAATCATCTTACCCATTTGATTTGCCTCATTTCCAATCTTTTACGTACATGTATGCTGCTCTTATGGTATGCTGGAAGAAATAGTTTCGCAGAAATGAGTATACGACTAGCATGGGCCGCAATTCACCCATCTCTGTATTCTAAAAAAAGATCTAAATAAAGCTAAAAATGTGTGTTGATTATGACAAAATAAAAAATGCATATGATTGAAACATACAATTACGTGGGTTGATATACTGTAAATAAATGTTTTTAAATGATACCAAATCTACTTGTGTGGCTTTTTTTGGACTTACGATAAATTTGTATTTAGCATCCTTGTTTAAATATCCTATATATAGGTAGGCTGAGGTAGATGACGAGAAAAGTGCATACCTCCATTGGGAATCTAGCTAGAACAACCAGCGTTATACACCCATAACATCAGCGGCTCACACCAGAACAACCATGCAATAATGTTATACCAATTATCGATGTATAGCTGTCTTTGCTTGGATTGACAACGGCACGTGTCGTTTCCATTGTTGACCAGGTGCAGTGCATAATCGATACAGTAACAAGTTCTTTTTTTGTTCTTTTGTTTGATTGGGTTTCACGCCATACTTTTGTTTTTTTCACTCATATTATGGCGAACCAGCTAAATATCTGATGGAAACCGTCTTTATGGACACAATATATTACCAACCGTCTTCCTGTACCCATTAGGTTAGAGAGCACCAATGCACTAGCTCGCGCCACCCATTAACATGACGGTAAAGTAATACAAACACATGACAACTGAGATGGATTTTCATAAAATAATAGCAAAGATGATGTTAGAATAATATATTGAATATTTCACATGTAAATGTATAGTTTCGTTCTTTCAAATATCCAATTTGGTAGGGTTTCTGTTCAGTGACACCAATATCAAGGTTAATATTGGTTAACACTTGGGCAGATTCCTGAATGAATATGTTGATGCTTATTTAACGGACGACAAGCCCAACTTTTCAGTTTAAATATTAAGAAAAACTTCCGAAGATGTCGACACTAGGGATTTGTAACAGTGTGGGAAATTTTGAGATTATAACTGCTTGATAATTTAACAATAATGCATTTCCACATTCAAGTTTGTAATCCGATCCATTGATTTGAGAATGCGACTTCTTTTTTTATGATTTCTGAATATTTTACCAATGGTTAGATTTACTGCCGATTAAGGTCATGATTATCAGGCGTATGAAGCGATGTCCAAAGTTGTGAAACACACAATCAAAGGAATGTTGTAACAGCTGGGAAACCTTAAGCAAATGTATTTTAATCAGTGGTTCACATTTTTTATCATAATAAATGAGATATGAATATAAAACTGCTCCATTTTCTGGACATACATCAGGCGATCTGCCCTGATTAGATATTATGTATGTGGATGAATAGTAAAACCCTAAGCTCTAAACTAATTGAAATTACTCCCAACTCGTCCAATTCCCTAATCGTCCTACCCGATTCCAACAATCTGCTTGACGCAGCTTATATCATTTAAAGTCGCTGCTATTCCGTAAAGTCACTGTATAACACGAAGCTCGTAATTACACATTTCATTTCAGTTATACTTGGGATTGATATTTTATATGGTACTGACACTTAATCGACTTGGTTATGATTTGAAACAAAATATTGGTGGACAAAATAGCACGAGTATAAGGAAAATAGAAGAAAAATATTTAATGAAAAAGTATGACATTACAGCTTTTACATAAATTACATACATTGTAGTTTGTTCATTTAAATCATTTCGTTTAACCTTTGTAGTTTACCCTCCGAAATCCCACTCAAGGGGAAACGAGTTCAGCTTCTTTGTGGAGGAATGGTAGCAAGTCACAAAATCTGACTCTCGGTCTGGTGGTTTAGTCTACGGAACCTTCATTGATTGATTGGGTGACCTTTCCGAAAACTCTCCAGTTCTGTACTGCCCAAACACCATTTCTCATCCAGGTTTGATCTATATAGGATCTTACTGTAGGAAGGACAGTGGAATGCACATTCCTACATGTATATGGACACCAAAGGCAACACGCAACGAAAACCCTTTTACACATCTTCCAAATCACACACAGACGATTCCAGTGGACTTGATGAGGGCAAATGCTCCTGTCAAAAAGAAACAAAGCAAAAAGCGTTTAATTTTGTTTAAATGATCACAGTAAAGTAAATTCTCATCTTAGGCATAATAAATTTAAAACTAGTTACAGGAATAGAATTGTTTAACGTTATTCTATATCCTTATAAAGGAAAGGACAATGCAGCTTGACATGCATTTTTAATCATTCTTGCGGTTTCCTGAGGAAGAATATTAGTAATGACACTCGTTGAAAATCGACACCAACACACAAAATGACGTGGAAAGGTGTTATATTACATTTATAACCATCGACTTTTTGTCGTAAAATCAAGACGAAAACTCGAATAATCTCAAGTAACAGTTTGTTTTACGAACGGCACGTTTTAGAACAAAATGATATGCTTTCTATCGTCATAGTATCTTCCTTATATCGTAAATATACAAATACATCGATCAAAACATATGTCATAAATCATATAAATTTAAATTACATATCATAATGCAGTTTTCTTTACATATAGTATATTACATATCTATACTAACTCTATACACTGGGCGATTTGAGGTTAATATTCGTCGGCGTGTGTTTGGGGATTGGATGACTCGGAAATAACCTAATGTACGAGTTGGGTTGTACGAGACAGACATTGTATGAGTTGGATGGTTACCATCAGGAATACGTTGTTTTTTTTGTTAAATACGCTGACATATTTTCCCTACTTATGTTTGCCATATGCTGGGAATGTCAAACTTTATTTGGCATATAACATATTTATCTTGAATCACACCAGACTATGTTTGACAGCATGAATATATTGATGATGCATCATCGTACATATGTCTTTGACAGATTATTGAAATTTGACAATATACCCCAAACCACTTGTCTGCTTTCAGTGGACGGGTTCTGAATATGTTCAAACTAATGTGAGAATATGTCTCTCTTACTTATAAATATTACTCATATAGGCCGTATATACCACCATGTAAGTTTCTGGTGATGGCCATTTTCCGTCAGACAGTAGCTTGCATATGGATAATCAATTTATTAAGTTTCGAAAGCAATTCATGGCATGTTAGAACGCACAAAATACCTACACAATTAATTAATCAAATGTTATGCCAGTCCACAGTTCATAACAGTTAATATGAGCACAAAACTATTTCAATAATAGGGATATAGTTATCTAATATTATGTTGGGTGGGAACCTCCTGTGCCTTGGAGTTCTTGGAGCTAAGGTGCACATCATGTGGATTTGTTGTGGTGTCCTGTTTTAATAATGCTATGTTAATGTTTTGTCCTCTCTTGCATGTTGCCAGCAGTGTTTATTGAGGTTTACTTCACCGATTGGGCTGGCACGCCGTCATATAAGTGAAATAACGTTGAGTACGGCGTAAAACCTCAATCAAACAAACAAATCTAATATTTTGTTTCCGTGTCACCAGAGCAGAAGCAATCCGGACAGACAGCTGTATTTGAAAGCCCCTTAAAGTTCATACCAGTTTTATGCAATTCTGGTAATCAATTCGAAGGTAACATTTGCTTTAAAAACTGATTGATTGTGTAGTGAGCGTTGTGAATAGTTTACGGACTGAGCGAGGACTCTCAATTTGGAAAAGAATATTTGAATCTTTTGTAGAGGAGTTTATATTTAAACTTTTGGTAAAGGGGTGCTTTTTGTACGGTAATAAGCATGGCAAATCAGAACTATAAAAGTGAGCTCGGATTCATAAAACTCTGTAAAAATTCTTAAT
>JAVFBZ010215332.1:0-12819 GCA_032466195.1 Katharina tunicata
TAGTATCTAGATCGAAACGTCGCTTAACAATATATCCAGAAGTTGAAAATCCATCTCAGTCGTCATGTCTTTGTAACTACAGATTATACTATGCTTAATGCGAATAAAACATTCCTGTTCCAATAAAACGACCAAGACTGGAGTTTAGTTAACCTTCATGAGATTAGGTATGAAAACCGAGGTGCACAGTTTTATATAAACCAGCAACGCTGATTCGTATACACTTCGGTTTTTACGTTTATTCCCCGATGAATGTGTGTTTATTGGCAAAACTGCTTGAAGGTTTTTTTTTTCTATTTGTAAATTGAAGCTTATAGTTCGATGTTTATTGGTTATTGTGTTCAATTAATTCTATGTCTTTATAAATGTGTCAATTTTGCAATAGTTCATTCGTTATGATGTTTCTTAGATACACGCTCAATGTTAGAGTTGACTCCATTTCTAAACGTGTTCACATTACTAGAATTTGATAGTGCTGCCGAGTATTTATTTGCTTGATTGATATTTCGTCATATTTGTACATTGCTGTTTTTTAAGAGTTGAACATACAAAACGTCTTTTTGTTGTAATTGTAAATAATGTGCTTGAGTGGTTCAACCTGGCTGTTTGTATATTGTAATTTTTAGCCATCAGCTGGACACTATATGGTCGTTTATTCATAGATAAGTAGAAATCCCGTAATTGACAAGTGCTCGTTGTGCGTGAAATCGACAACCCCGTGAGTCCCCACGTGGCTCATAACCAGGTTGCTCGTTAGCTATATCTACATACTCCCGCCATCTTGTCAATAACACGCAAATCTCCGGAGAAATTTACATCTATTCAATTTCACTTGGTCTGAGCCATCCATTGGTGTCCAGTCACAACATCTACCAACAGGGACATCTCGATAGCACGAACTGTGTCTATTATATTTTATGTATATGGGATAGGCAATTGGCTTGAAATAAAAGTGAAAACAGAGGGGTAACTATATTTATCCGTTGTAATAATTGGTAACAACAGACTGTATCTGTCTATAACTGGGTGCTTTGTTTAAAATCAATAGGACCTCGACAAGCCTCAGTTGATTGAGTGTTTAACTTCGGGGCCCCTGCGCCCTCTGGCTAAGGGAAGTATGTTTCCAGATTATATTCATGCTTCCTTAGCACTGGAGGAGCAATATCTTTCCAACAGTGATAACACTAAAGTGTTTGCACATTTAATGGTTGTGTTAAAGTTGCTGTCTACAGATGGAATACAGCACCGTCATATAAGTGAAATACCCTTGAGCACGGCGTTAAACACCAACCAATCAATCAATCAATCAATCGGGGCCCCTGTTGTCTGTATGGGTGAAATCCCATTGTCGACCTTACGTATTTACAAGTTTTCTGGTGGTGGCGGAGCTAGCAGAGTGTTATTGCAAAGTTTCTTCCCGGTTTTGCACTATACAACGACAGCGATAAGCCGTCATATAAGTGAAATAATCCTGAGTCCAACGTTAAAAACTGACCATACTGTCACAAATGGGTGTCTAGAATGCTCAGGTTTAATTTGGAAGCGCTGCATGATTACTAACAACAGAACGAGTATTTAGCACAAAACATTTATTTCTGAACATTTCGGTATACAGCAAAACCAAACTAGCGCATCTGTAAAGGTACTATACCGCAGAATTTCGGTATGAAGCTTTATCATAGTTTCGTGAAATCCAAACACTTTTCTATTCATAAAACTGATTCACACTAGTTGTGAGAGAAAAAGGTAAAAAAAATGCGGTATTTTGACGAGTTTCTTTGACAAGCACAAATGACTTTTCGCAGCCGTTTTCCTCGTGAATATTCAATACCAAGGCGAGCCACTTACCTATATTAGGTCAGTGAGGCGGGCACAGTAGTCACTCGACCTTTGATAAGCTGTAGCCCTTATGATAATGTATTCACGGAGTTACCCGAGTCACGAAACCGCCTCCGTATAAGGCAGGGCGTATCAACCCTCGTGCATACATTAGACATCGTAATGCAGGTCGCATTATAGATTTTACAAACTTTATTATTATTTGTATACAGTATATCGCACATTCTCAATGTTGGTATTTTATGAAAGCTTATACTTTGGTCCATACTAGAAAAATATAGAAAACCCCGTTTAATTCGTTTCAGTCGATTTTTGGCCGAAATTCTGTGGTATATAGTACCTTTAAGCAGTAAGCAAACAAAAACAGCGACTTTGCAGGTTTTATGGTTATTTCGTTCAACTGATTCAAATCACTTTGAAAAATGTTGAACTATTACTCATGTCTTCAAATTGTTAATGTGTGAAGTATATTGAATATCGTATCGCTTTTATCTATCAAAAGTGGTCAAAGAAGTGTTGCATTTTGAACATAAACCACCTTTTCAATCGGTTTTTATCAGCACTACAGTGGGTTTTTTTAGCCCACGACTTGCAATAATCCAAATTAAGCTTAATGCAAAACGGAAACAGTTTAATTTGCGTTTTGTAATATGACAATAGCTGCAAATCCGGTTTATGTTTGTCATCATGTAATAGTGCGGATGCATTTTGTTAAAACGAGGGCTGCATTTATAATTCATGAAAGTGTTCGGCTACCCTTTAGTAGTCAGTGAATTTTCGACAAAGGTTTTCTCGTGTTCATGGGACATTCCTTCTTGCGCTCGACAAGTTCTTCATTAATGAAGGCTCGTTTCTCTCTTCAAATGCTCCTTTCTGTGGTCATCTATTTCGCCCAACCAACATCAAAGGAAAAGTTCTAATTCTCCCGTTTGATCAATCTTGCATGACTTTATCATTTTCTAATATTTCACTAATCAATAAGGATTTAATAATTCATAGTAATCCGTATACAAGGCTGGAAAGCTAGTGTCGCTATACGCACAAAATGTACAGTACAGTCTGATCTATTACGCGCAGGGGTTTAACTTGTACTCTATGCAGACGCCATTGTTAAATAAGATATCTTCAATATATAGTCGGATTATTGACAAAGTAGATGCATCCGTTTAGCTCCAAATAATACATTGATGACGCTCCTGTCTCATTTTTATTTTCTGTTTTTGAGTTCATCAATTGTTGTATTTGTTTTTGGACGGATATTCTCTGTTCCGAAGATTTTTGATAATTCGTTTGTTTTAAAATTTATTATCGTATATATATATACGTCCATAATTTAACAGTAACTTCAACAGTCAATATTCCAAAGACTTTTACGCAATCGCGTGTTTGGGGTTTCCGGGGTATAGTGGGTGAGCTATGGCGCTCTAATACAATTTTCACCCCTTTCACGTGCATATGCTGAAAATTGACCCATGCTGTCTATTGTTAGGGCAGAGATCACGGGGCTGCCAGACGAATGGAGAAATAAATCCGCCGAACGCTCCCAAAGGGGAATACGATAGTTACAAGTGTCATATCAATTCCGTCTAACAGTGGCAACAATTATATGATGATTTGATAATAGCACAGAATTCTGAATATGAAATTTCACATTTGCGCCTAGGTAATTTAATCCGTGTTCCGTATTTACAGCGCTTCCAGTTTCTACATTCGACCCTGATGTTTACCATCGTTTGTTTACTGTGTATCTACTCCCAAAGGTAAAATATGGATAGTCTCTGTTCGCTCTTTTTGTTTTTACGTTTTTTGCCAAATACCTGCAATCCAATTTGCGTCATAAATCGATACGTCTATAGGCATAGATATCGTATAATTTGCTAGCTGGTGTTTTGGACCTGGTCAACGATTACAGGAAGAAAATAAATTATGAGTTTTGAGCGAGTATAAACTAGCTTACAATAAAACTTTATAAATTGATCGAATTATCATTGTGGGAATCCTAATTTTTATACAATTTCTTCATGAAAGGGTTACTTTTTAACATTTCGTTTCAATGCTTTTAATACAGATGATATCTAACTGTTGATTTGGCTGTATGAACTTGAAATTGAACAACGTTTTGAACGCTTTTGTACACAAAAGCGAAAATTTCTGAGAAAAAACATGGACGTTTATGTTTCTTGATGCCATATAGATACAAATAATCAATTTTTTAGGTCTTCCTTTCACCAGAGTTGAAAATGAATTATCTTCTCAAGGCGGAAGAGTAATAATAAATTAAAGAATAAAAACTTTTAAAGCGAGGGCTATAATGAAGGAAGCGTCTTGACATTGTCACAAACTTTGACGTAAAGCAGACGACAGAACGTGGCTTGTGAGCGCGCGCAAATATGATTGGACCACTAATGACGTCGTGGAGAGATACTCCCGTCCAATATGTGACGGCTCTGTGATATTTCAACCTATCTACAAGCTTTTCACGAAGCGCTCAGAATGTCATGTAAATTATAGGTCCACATATAGCCTATATTTCACACATACAAGTACCCATATAATACGAGAAATACAGACCGCGGAAACACATTATAGACAGATTAAACTCATCTCTATAGCGATATCAAACAAAAATCGGATTGCTTGTCAAGTGTGAGGGCTATAAACAATGGCCCGTCCGATCGAATTAAGAAGCTAAGGGGAATATAAAGTGCAGAGCCAGGTGACTGGACAGACAGCAATGAATGATGACATCACCACCGACAAATCGGTTTATGTCACTCAGAATGCTTAGCAAGTCGCCTTGGATTTTAAACCCTAGCTAAAAAGTGGATAACTGAATAATTTAAAGAGTACGAGGAAGTTGTGAGGGCGAGGCGAGAAGGGCCCCCAAGTCCACGGATAAATCAATCGAGCGAGTCCGCGGTGAGGCAGTCGAGGAGCAATGGTCTGTGGCCTTTCCTCGACTCTACATGAATGATAGAACAGGGAAGCTTTGAAGGTCTTTGCTGTCGCGACCTATATAATATACATTCGTCATCTATCGGCGCAGTGTTGCAGAGTAGGATGAGGTGACAGCGACAGTCATGGCTCGTGGTCATCCTTTAGTTTATTAATTAGTTAATTTCATTAAGCTGAAGCCGCACACACTTACATCGAACCGCACGGAGTGGACCGAGCTGACCTTCAGTACAGAATGCATGGGTCAGCGTTAACATAACCATGTATACCTGTAGGTAACCTCATGTACGACACAAATAAACATATACATCACAAGGAGCCATGTCTTATCAGCGGACGTATTGTTCCAGTGTATGCTTTGCCAACAATATACCAGAGCAAAATTCACAGCCACCCGAGACTTGGTATGAGTGTTTAGTACAAGAACTACGGGAGGTTCTACAGTACATGTACGTTTATAAAAAGAACGCGAGGAACCTCTCCAAATATACCGTTAGAACATCCAGTTTAATCCAAGATAAAACAGCAAAGTTAAAGTAACAAATTATACACCAGGTACATGGTAAAACCTCAAACAGGTACAAAGGGGTGGACGAGGCCATATGGTTCAGGGATGGATTGTGTGGATGGCAATGTATAATGATTCTTTGGTCGTGTTAATAGCCATTGTCTGCAAAGTCAAAAATGTTCATGAGTAGACTGATAGAGGTTTATTGTATATTTTCCGAGGTTAGATCAACATGACTATATGTCTCAATTACAGATCATTAGCCAGCTTTTATTGTGGGAGGAAAACTGGGTTGAACCGAGGAAATCCACGACCTTCCGCTGGTAGCTGACAGACAGACCAGCACACAAACAGCCCGAGCGAGTGTTAGAACTGACGAACTCAGAGGAGAGGGGGACCTGTGAACCAGAAGTCTGCGCTCCTGACCAATCCAGTCTGCAGACAGTGGTCTCAAAATGCTGAAAATTGGTATTGCCTAATTGTTATACTGTGTTTAACTAGTCTCTAACTAACTTATGTCTGATGGTCTTTCCTATATATAACTAGCCTTACACTCATCACAATTAATTTTGTAGACCACTGTATATACTTTTCAAAACTATTATCCCATTTGTCTTCGAATGGGGAAAGGAGCATATTGTACATTTGGTATAATCTGTATGAGATTATTTGTTACACAATGTATTTATTTATTCAGGGATTTATCCAAAGCGAAAGAGGAGAACAATGGCTTCTGAATGACTTACTATTTTATGAAAGAGTACACGCGCGAAAAATAACGTGTTTACCTGATAACCGGCATGGTCATATAAAGACGTGTTCATCTAAGGACAATGTTTGACGCCTGCGTACCTTTATCTTGGGAGCGTCGTCGTCATTCATTTGGCTGAGTGTTGGATTGCTTCGCTGTTTTCGGTAATGTTCAAATCCCCGTCGACCTTTGGAGATCTCTGGGTGATTTTTTCTAGGTTTCTTGCCAGTGTTTTTCCAATGCACGGACAGCGCAAAGTCGTCATATAAGTGAAATAACCTTGAGTAAGACGTTTAACACCAATCAAATAAATAAAATTAAATTGGTCTGCTGTTATATATTGATTTGATATACCCCAAAGAACTTGTTATGTTGGTTAAAATATGTGATATTTTCTTGTATTCGTTAAATAAGAAATGGCAGCGGCTGTAAATTTTTAATGAGTATATGCCCAAAAACTTAAACAAATAGTTCATGTATCGAAAATAAGATGTAAATGCTGTTGTTTCCTATCACGGGTAAGGTATAAAATGGTCGCCAAACGGTTATACGAGAGATTATGGTATAAGAATTAACAAGGTAAGAGAATTCAAGAGACTGTTTTTACCATGAGAGTCTAGTTGAATCGGTAATAAAGTGTTTATATGACAAATCAATTAGTTACCTTTTTCTTGGTATACGGTTAAACATAGAAAATAGAATAACTATAAATATAGAATTACTGGCTATATGATTACAGCTACACAAGCTTGTTGTTTCGATTGATTTTTTTGATTGGGGTTTTACGCCGTACTCAATGTTATTTCACTTATATGCCAGCCCAATCGGTGAAGGAAACCACCGTAAACGACGCTGACAACATGCAAGACAGAACGAAACATTTACACAAAACATTAACAAAACAGGACACCACAACAAGTCGGCATCCTGTGTCCCTTAGCTAAGAGAGCAACAGGGCACAGGAGGCTCCCACCCAACTGGGTTGTTTAAGATTTCTTAAATATCCATTTTGATTAGCAGAACAAGAAGCGAGCAATAATTTGTTCTGTGAGTTTCATTTCCACTGGTTTTTATAAAGTTTATAAATACAGAGTTGCCAATAAAATGGACAGTATTCTCAGACAGTCCCGTCTGGAATGGGGATTCTCCTGAATGGAAGGTAAAAGTGCACAGTTATCATACAAGAGTTAATTTAATAGGCCGTAATACATTTAACAAGGGAGTTAGTCTATTACAGAAAGTATGGAATAATGCTGGCTAGACAGATTAGCCTCCTCGCCCTTAACAAATGTTACCTTCAACGTCGCTACAGTTCAAATTCAATTGAATTTCCTCATCTTCAGACTGGTTGATAACAAGGAAATTCATAGCTAGGGATTGTTGATATTTCCGTCGGGACAGTCTCCGGTCCCAGAGTTATTGTTTTCATTACTGGAGAGTGTCGATTAGTGAACATTCTCCCTGCCTCGGGGCGCTCTGCTACGTCTGTGATCGGGGTCTCGTTAGGACAATGACTTAACGTTTTGCCTTGTTTTGACCCCGGTCACAGGTACAGTTCTAATTACTCTGTTCAGAGCTTTCTATGATTGGTAAGTTGGCGGTCTGTTGGCACTCTGTCTTCCCTGGCAGTAGTTAAGTGCCTTGCATACTGATAGAGGTTAATACAGCATCAATCAGTCGCTTCCCGACTCTCTTTAATTGTTCATCAAGACAAACAACAGTAAAGGCAGGCCGCGACCTCTCCCCATGCAATTGGTGACACGGCCGTAATTGAAAACTAAGCATGGATTGGAATATCAATCCCTTTACCGTTGAAATTTCTTTACCGGAAATCAACTCTGCTCATCGGATTTATCATTGAAGTCACATAATAGTGGAACCAAAGTCGGCTCTGATTCGCTAACTCCGAATTTAATCCGGTTTAATGAGGAAATATTCAGTGCTACTCAATTAACGCTGGCGAATTGTTACGCCATTTTGTTCTAGTCTTAATAGTTCCCCATAGACGTTTTGTTAAAGTTTCTGGCTGTCTGGTATCGTCAATATGACCTCCATTGAAAAGATAGCCTCACTAAACTCCATACTTCACATTGTATTAGAAAATGTTGCAAAATCTTTTACTACCCCGTTAAAACTTGAGGACAATAACCTTTTACAGAATACTGTAAATAGGAAATCTCAGGTAAAAAAAAAACTAACCAAAAATAGTGTAAATTATTTGCCTTCTTTCCAATCCCTTGAACTTGCGAACTATGTATGAAAATTGTATAAGAAAATGAAATTTGTTGACACCATTAATCTTATCTAAGAATTTATGTAAATTTGAATTTGTTCAAGCTGCAGGTACGGCTCGGATTTATTAATCCAGGAAGCAATAGGACGTGTCAAAACACTTGGTGCAATTCTATACTGTATACATTCTTGTATAAACTTTCGTCTATCGTCAGATATGTATGGCGAATGCAAGGCCTAAATGGACCTTGTTAGAAATATGTACATAATATCACAATTAAAATTTTAGCCAACGAAAATCTGTGTAATTGAGCGCAAATGTGTATATTGTTAACATGGAAAAACGTTTAACTCATAAGATTTGGATGAAATTCCTAAACATAGTTGTTTATGTTTATTTATGTATTTGTCTTTTCTCGTCTTTAAGTATACTTATGCTGGAGATTGATATTTGTCTAACTGTACACATTTATCTAAGACCAATGCATTGTAATCCTTTGAATGGAAAATATTTAAACGGCAATAGTGACGTTGTTCGCCATGACATAAAAGAAGGCCTAACAAAAAGAGAAGAGGCGTAAGGAACTTTAAAACAATTACATAATCCACTAAGATCGAACGTTACATAATAATTTGGCAATACGGCATTGATGGAATGAAAGTGTAATTTATTTGGTGCTTTTTTATATTAATTTTTCGATGCAAAGGTTCGAATTCAAATTTTATTAACAAATATATAGTTAAAAAAACAAACAAAGAAAATTGCAAGATTGTGGTGGGATTGACAGCAGTTGTACCAAATGACCAGTCGTCTGTCACTTTTGGTGCACACGTATATATTTCTGACACGATTGCTTTCAAATTAAAATCAGGAGTGGAATGTTTTAATTAACTAAATTGTAATTAATCAGATATTTGTAAACAGTATATCCACTATGTTGGATTGTTATCTAGACGCTCTGGGATTTTATATCTCTATCGACATAATCTCTAATAACTTAATGCATTAAAATAATTATTGTACATCACATTTGTCGACAAGCGATGGAATACAAAAATTAGATTGATCAATTTTTAACTAGGAACAAATGTACCCATAATCGCTTTGTTTTAGAATATTCCATATCATGGCAAATCTGTTTCAGTTCTTGTGGTTTGTTTTTCAAAATTTGGTTCCAGTTCTACCACCTTTGCTATTTGTTCTGTTCTTTTATTATAGATGCCCTTGTCAAAAACAATTGGCCAATCAAACATCTACCCAATAAAGTTTATATGTTTCACGTAAGACCCGTATATTATAAACTACACTCCTTCTTTTGTAGCCTTAATAAAGCATTTCCATTGGCTGTTCCACGCCTCACGTCAATCGCCATAAATGGGTAAGTGCTGACCTACACCTGCGTAGTAGTCTAATCTATCAATATGGTAGATCTTCGTTGTAAATTTATGATTAGTCTGGGATGATACGCTAGAGACAGAAGGGACTTAACGGTGAAACCTCCTATGACCAGCCTGGAATATCCCATGTTCAGCGAAAGTGCTTTTAAGTCCTCGGAGAGTCTTATCAGACCGGAGAGTAATTTAAACTTATGGAACTCTCGTGTCATTAGCACAGCGTACACATCAATCCCATATAATACCAATGTCAACTGTCAAAAACTGATATCCATTAAACTCATTTAATTCGGGGTTATGGGACGTCTACATCAGTTACGACTAGGGAATTAATGCATGGGTTAACATGAATGAAAATAAAGGTAGAATATATACAATATAGCACTGTAATATGTTCTTTGTTTATTTTTAATTAATATATATATATGTCTTTTTGCTGGTTGCATAGCATGTGTAAAATGCCGGGATAAATTGCGAAATAAAATAATTTTCTTTGTATGTTCCTTTTCGTAAAATTACATCAACGCTTTTCTCTGTCGAAAAACAGCGTTCTTTGTCGAAAATACCTTTTGTAAATTGAAAACATAATTAAATTATATTACCACTTTATGCAAAGTAAAGCCGTTAAGTTTTTACAGTAATGGCTGAAGTTACCATAATGGAATATAATTGGTAGCTTTCTCAGACTACTTCCTGTAAAACTTTTTATAGAATAAATTTCTTAAAATACATTTCTTACCGAACAATCATTATGGAGGTTGATTTACCAGTATGTGACGTTCGCTCAGTATACATACCGCAGCAGTAAAATCTGCAGGAAACGACAGAAACTCGTACATTTCTTTGAAGATCGGTGTTCTCGCCCTTATACATCACTCGTATCTTCAAAGTCTCACATTGTAAACTACGATTTCTTCACAGCGTTATAAGCCGGACAAGCTTTGGTAATAGCTTTCAGACGCCTGGATATAAATATAGTGAATTTATTCCAACTGCTATATATGGTAGCCATTATAATCTACGTACGGAAACAGCGGCCATAAGAAGCACTTAGCATTTACGAATGGAAAAGAACCATTCTCAATCGAGAAATTGCTTGTCATTGGCAATTACTCGAGAACCAAATAAATGAGGATGCTGTCAACATATATACAAGATATTCTTGTTCGAATCACAGATGCCTTATAAATCATTTTAAGTTGAAGTTAATGTGAATTAGTTTTAGGCCTCTACTCTGCTGAGAAAGTTCCATATTTTGATCCTAAAGCGATTCGTGAGTTTAATTTCCTGTGCCATCTTTGATGTTACACCTAACTGGTCATTTGGTTGGCCTCAAGTACATTAAGTAGAATACATATGCATGTTGACCAATAATTGGGGGAGGGTGAAATAATGGCCAAAATATTCCTGTTTTATCCCATATTTATTTATATATATATTACTAGAATGCTGAAATACTGTAGATCCATTTAAGTTATGCTTGCAATGGAATTAAAAGAACAAACGATGCGATTTTAGAAAAATGTTTACAAAAGGAATTTTAAAATAGAGTTGCGGTCTATCTTTTCTTCAAGCTAATCTGAGTGTTCTCTTAGAAAGAAGGACTTTGAGATGAGTTGCCGAATGGAAGTTTTCTGCGCATTAGACGATAGTCATGGTAGATTGAGATACGCTTTGTAACATGTCGTAAACCGTCTCGGGTTAAGTTGTCGTTTTGTCTCGCGCGTGGAGCCTCGCTGCTGGAGACGTCTTGCAGAGTTATTTATTACAGTTTTTGTTGAACTTTGGAAGACCTAATTGTAGTTAAGACTGGTGACAATGTGATCTAAACATTTCTTAGTTGTGACAAGACGTGTCTAGCTTTTTTTGGTTGCTTTCCGTCCAGGTCGTCAAACACACCAGTAGTCTGCCCAATCATTGGTCTGTCTTAGAAGGGATCAGGTGGACTTTGTTAAACAAAAATGAAGAACAATTACATCGGTATTAACCCAGACATTCTGTTTTTTCAACGCCGACTACAAATCAATTTCCTTGTCCACAGTTGGCTGAAAGATGTTCATCAATTCAGACCAAAAAGAAAAAAGTAATTATTCTGTGGCATGGACTTGGTCGTTGCTCTTGGATGACTCTGACTTTGCCAGTGCATTGCGTTTGATGAGAACCTTCCACACACAATTAACAAAACGTTTCGGTGCATTGAAGTGAAGGGTTGAATTTGTGAACATATTATTTAAATAACATGGTTTAGCAATTTTTAAAACGGTGCACACGAATCGAAAAGTTAATCATATTTAAAAAAATACTTATCGACAATCAACAACGAATTGAGAAAAAACTATTGAAACAGCGGAACGTTAAGACTTTAAAATTAGCTCGATTGATTTAGCTTGATCGTTCGAAGACTATACCAAACCAATTCATAAAGCATGGGCTTATTGGCACAAAGTCTAACTAAAATTCATGCTTTCTCCTCAACGGTGTGAGCGACAGGGTAATTATCCGTTTGTAGGACAAACTACTTTTCTAAAACACTGACCAAAGAACGGATTTACTGGTGTTCTGGCTTACTAGCGGACTCGCCACGAAACTGCTGACAACGACTTATTGGGTTTGTCTGCCTTGTCAAGACAATATGCAGTATTAAGAAACGCATGTAGATACGAAAAGTATTAGCTGTAAAATCACCTCGTCCCAAAGGCACGCCAATATCCGTGAGTCTGTCTGCTCAAAATCTCAGACTGTCGCAGAAGTCTCTAATCCATCTTGTAACTTCGTGTGATGTCCGGGATAATCTCCTTTTAACTTCGTCTGCTGTCACACAGAAAGGAAACAGCAAACGTTAAGTACTGACATAGCGACACTTTAACGTCCACAGAAGTTTATGACTGAAACATGGGGCTAATATAACGTACGTGTGTCTTCGAATGTTCTATAGCCCACCTTATAGTAGGCCTAATACGAAATACTAATACTGAGGGTATTAGCGCAGTTGGCCTGTTGCTTATTCATTTAAAGTAACATACGCACTTAAAAGTGCTGAATTTTGCAATATCACAGAATCTCATGAAAAAATTATATTTTTCTCAAGAAGTACAAGTTAGAGGCTTTCCAATAATTCCAACATCAAATTTGTAGGTTG
>JAVFBZ010215343.1:0-12819 GCA_032466195.1 Katharina tunicata
AAATGCTCCACATAACATGTTTCAATGCCAGTGGGCCCTCTCAAACGCTCCATATAGCATGTTTCAATGCCAGTGGGTCCTTTCAAATGCTCCATATAGCATGTTTGAATGCCAGTGGGCCCTCTCTAACACTCCATATAGCATGTTTCAATGCCAGTGGGCCCTTTCAAATGCTCCATATAGCATGTTTCAATGTCAATGGGCCCTCTCAAAGGCTCCACATAGCATGTTTCAATGCCAACGGGCCCTCTCAAAGGCTCCATATAGCAAGTTTCAATGCCAGTGGGCCCTTTAAAACATTCCATATAGCATGTTTCAATGTCAATGGGCCCTCTCAAAGGCTCCATATAGCAAGTTTCAATGCCAGTGGGCCCTTTAAAACACTCCATATAGCATGTTTCAATGTCAATGGGCCCTCTCAAACGCTCCATATAGCATGTTTCAATGCCAGTGGGTTCTCTCAAACGCTCCATATAACATTATTAACACATTGAAGGCTTGAAGCAAAGTTACGGTGATAGTGCTTCAATATTTCATTTTATTTTAAATCTATTGCAAAAATCTTTCTCTACTAGTCTGTATTGTTGTCAATACCGTATATAATGTGCAATTCTAAATACATTGGACTTGTTCTGTATAACATGTATCCCATTCACATCTATTCCCAAACAGCCAGAAAAATACATTATATGAATCTGAATCTCTCTGCATGCATGTTTTATTTTAGATTATCTTACATGTACATATAAATTGATATAGCTAATTAACAGGTTAGACGTATAAGTAACACCTGATTTTAATTAGTAAAAGCTGAGAAAAGCAACCTTTTTGGCAGACTGTCCACTTAACATGGCATAATTTTACATCTATCTTATAATCTACATGTATATGTGGAACATTTTTGATTGAATTTATCCCCAAAGTCCTGACCTCCCCCACCCAGCCCCACACTAAGACCCCTTTCAACTAAACAACCCCCACCCCCTTAATACTCTGTTAATTGTGTGTGTTTTATAGCTAGTAATTAGTTTTACAAATAAAATTGGAAGAAACATCATATATTTATCAGTTGATTACCCTTGATTGAGTTGATTACCCTAAATCCTCAACAAATTCGACCTCTAAGGGCACAAACTTTAAGTAACTTATTGAATGTTTAAGTGTGAATTTGGAAGTAAACTTACATTTTGTGGCAATTTAAAGTCTGAACTTCATACAAAAATTATAAAAATTGCATGTCTACACTTGGGTATTTAGGGTATAGTGTTAATCTCCACAGGAATGGTCTCCCACCACCACCACAGCCTGTGCTCAAACACAACCCCTCCCCAAATACCACCCCCTACATTTGTGTTTGATTTGTGTGCTATTGTACAGTAGCACGTTATAACAATGTGTTACAAATCAAATTGAAACACATGCTGTGATATTTTTCCAAGCCTTATAGTTAATACATGCCCTTGACAACTGTCATTTGTTGCTATGATAGCCTTGAATAAGCCCTTGATAAATCACCATAGATGCTTTGATCAACCAAGTTATTAAACCATTCAAACTATTATTGAAACCAAATCACTGATTCATTAACAATACTTTTTTATGAATATACGACACACTAACTTTTGCTAATTAATTTGATAACAATAGCCACTTTTCTGTGTCTCTTCTTAATTCTCAGATAACTTATTCTTTATACAATATCGTTTATGAACACATTAATTACTAATTAATTACAAACTGGAATTTCACTTGAAAAAATATTTGATGATTGTCATTTGATAACCGTGATTAACAATTGTTTCTAATGAATGTTTCTTTATTAAATAGAATTAACAACATTTAAAAAAAAAGAATCACTCAAGTGTATGCAACCATTTGTTAACTAAAGTTATTTGTGTTCCAGTATAATAATCTTGTTACGGAAAATTATATAAAAGTTATAATTAATACCGTAAATCTTTTGAGATTTAGTATAGTTAAGAAGGATTTATTTATTTATTTACAGACTTGCAAATGTTTAACTACGATAAAGAATTAAAGATTACCCTAGGAATTCTCTGGTTAGTAGGCAGAAGGTTCGAGTCATATGTCTAAGGGCGAAATGTTTTAGCTTACATTCATGCTTAATACTTAGGCCGTGGAGGAACAGTATCTTCTGGTATTTTAAAGTGTAATGCATTAGTTGATTGTAATAGAGTTGCTGCCTTCTGTAGAATACATCCAGAATAACTCGAGATTCAGGTCTATCTAGAAACTTGACTCTGAGAACTGATCTAGAACATGATATAATTTATCTACTTTAATTAGTTGATATCCCTGTGCCAGTGTGGTTACTCTTGACAAAATATATACACATCCCATCAAATAAGTAAAATAACCTTGATCAGAACATTAATAAGGCACCAATCCATCTATCAATCAATCAATCAATCTGTTTCTCCTTGAGCATTATAACCATGTAAAAACACATGCAGTTGTCCTGTTGAACGTGTTATTAAAACCAAGTTCCAGCACTGTTCTTAAACTAGAGGAACACTGTCAAGATGAGGGTTAAACAGCTGAACATCTGATACACCGTATATTTGTTTGTTGACAATGCAAGCTGAAGATCCTGATCAAGGCATGCATTTTTATGCATAAATATTGCAGTTTAGCCATGTTTGTATAATATTTGATCAATCAACCAACCAATCAATCAATCAAAACATACCATATATACACAGATACAAATGTATGTTTATTTCGATAAACTGTGTAAGTGCCGAGTAGATTTTATTGGTAGGTACATTGAGTTGAATAGGTGTATATTGTCATTTTCATGTAATACCTTAATAGACACGCTTGTTTTAACCTTGTCTGACCACAGAGAGATTATCACAACCACAACGTTCAAACGCTTTCTTTAACAGCGAGAAAAGCCAGACTTGGTCTTTCTAACTGCATGTTGCCATGGAAACAGATCTTTATGTTTGCATATAAATGGGATAGTCATGGCTATTTGTTAATTATTCATAGCTGAATATGCAATCGTGTGATCCCTTTTTCGTATCTTTGATGCGGTATTTGTCAAAGTCAAATACTATCGTTTTCATAGCCTTTTCCCATTTGATATTCATCATAGATATTCTATAAATGTAGGCACATGTATATACATTGTACATCGAAATTTCAGTCATAAAAGAAAGAACTTCAGGGTGTTAATACATTGCGGCAATATGTATCATATTTTTTTAAATCATATTCCTTGAATATTAAAATGGCATAGTCACTTCAGAATATACCGTAGTCTGAATATATATTTTACCTATGCCACACATTCAAATCGTCTCCTCCAAGTTCATAGCTATGTAACAGAATTTTTCCATTAACAGCAGGGATCACAGGGTGGCCTCAACACAACTACTTGGAGTTCTCTGTTTTCCATCAGACTAAAAATCCAGCCGTAATATTAGGGAAATTCCTTTAATTACAAGGTTAAATTTCAATTTCAAACTTTATTTAACGTCGGAAATACATAAAAACATTTAAACAGTACAGTGTAGCCCAGAGCTACATGTATTGATCCAACTATGCATAGATAGGGAAAATATAGAGAAGTAACTTTTTATTTACTTATTTTGATAAAGTTGGACATTTGAAAATCATGAATAACAGATAAGTTAAAACATTCTACATATAATAATGAAAAGTGGGCTACGATTAAACACAAAGTGAAAAAATGGCTTTAAACCGTGGTAGAGCTCTCACTTTTTTTTCATTTCATTTTGTACTTTATGGGTGGTAGACTGGACCTATTTCCTATGCACTGTGGCTTTGTGAGCTAAAGTCCATCTGCGAGTTACTGATTTTAATTTTAATTTCATGTTGTATTTTATGAGTGGTAGATTGGAGCTTCAATTTTCTGTCCCAGTGCTGCTTGTTCATGTATGTGGGCTAAGGCCCATCGGGAAGTCTGGCTTCTTATCAGGTCCTGTGATTCTGAGGTACTCTGTCTCTTGCTGTCAGTGACATCAAGGGGGGATGAAATTGAAATGTAAAGAAACAGAACAGCGTTTTTATTTGTAGTTTAGAATCGGTACATTATTTCTAAATATTTCTTTGAAGAAGCCAAAACAAAGGTGGAATTTACACAAACCGTCCATTGCTTTTTGAGGGTATACTTATATTCGCCCTTTCTTTAGTTAAATTGAAAATAGATTAACATAAGATATTATTGATAAACAACTTGTAGTATACATACATGTGTTTAAATTGAACTTTTAGAAAAATACATAGTTTTTAATATTTCTCTGCCTTCTGGCCATTGGTTACCTTTCTGACATTTTCCCCCATTCAAAATAGTGATTAATCTTTTTTAAACAGCGATCCTCTTGGGCTGTTTAAAAGTTTAATGAACAAGGAACAAGGCTTTTCCATTTAACCATAATAACTCTGTAACAGCTTCATCTTGTCATGTGTTGCCCCAAGGCTAGTAGGCCATCTCCAATATTTACATTGAAGTATGCAGTCTAAGCTTTGTGTTTTATGTTTTCTGCTGTTATAACATTAGCAAATAAAATACACAATTAATTTAATGGCAAGCACGGATAATTTCCTATTTGCTCCACGTTTTATCACCTTATTTATGTATCATCAGGGAGTGCAGCTAAAATTTCAGATTCATAAATTCGGCGATGGATTTTTCCATCATCAATATACATGTACGGTTGAGAGAACACCAGAGTAATAAGAATCATGGTTTTTAAATATTTTATATTCTAAAGATTAATTACTTTCGTTCCCCTCTCATAACTAAATCGGTTAAGCGTATCGTTCTATATTTTTTCAAGTTTTTTTTTCTGTCTATTATTCATGTGAGCCTGGAGCTATAATCCAATTCTACGCGTATGCGTTTAACAAATAGCACATTTCCTAGGTTTTTATGTTTTCAAGGAAGAGTTTATGCCAACGACTTGTGATTTAAAAAAAGCGAAACGTTCAGTTAATTTAGTTGACATCTGTGGCTGGGCTCTGTGACTTGTTAAATAAAATTCATGTAATTTAATCATAGAATTATTAAGATGTCAGAAAAATAAAATAAAAATCATGCACTGCAATTATGTTAAATTTTGTTAAACTTGTTCCATAAAGTAAAGTAAAACAATAGAAAAGTTTTTAAACAGAGAAAAATATAGAGCTGGAGCTAGTAGTATTCGGAACTTGTAACCCAACTCTTAAAGTAAAAGACTGCCCAAAATAATTGATGCATAGATTGTATTTATTTAGGAGAACAGGTCTTTAGCTTAAGTGTCACGTACATTGAAAGTATGTTATCTTACAATCTTAAGAGTTTTTCCCATTGTTTTGTTTTTCTTTTAACCTTAGGGTACCTGAACTTTTGACTTAAACGAACTTAAATTTTTTTTAGTACAAAGAATGAACATTTTATTTGGCTTACCCTAAGTCCTCAAGAAATGCTACCAAAATGGCACAAGTTTTAAGCAATTTGTTGAATTTATACATGTAGATGTGTATTTGGAACTAAAACTTATGTTTATAGATAGATTCAAACCTGCTCTTCGTAACAAATTGAATCTTGTGTTTTCTACACTTCCCAGCCTTTGTATAACATGTAGTTTTTTATTGTAAAGGGGTCAAATTAGTTCGGGATTTAGGGTGTGTCTTCTTCATCTTACATGTAATATATATACTTCCAGCTCTAACTGAAGTGTTTATTGCTTAAATCTCCAACTACACTGTACAGAAAAATAAATAAAATACTTGGAAAATAAATAAACCAAAGTTATATTTTGTGCCATTAAAAATAAATCAAGTTCGCATTACCATGTTTGAAACCGTGTTAAGTAATAAGGAAGAAAAATACCCTGAATCCCCTAAAATTTCTACCATGAAGTTAATACTTTGGAAGCTTTTTTAAGGACTTTTAAATAATATCTGGGAGTCAAACAACAGTTTTACAGTGAAGGAGAATCTGGAGTTTACAATAAACTTGAATTTGTTTGTTTACATGCTATAATACTTCCACAACTTGCAAACAGGTGAGCATTATGCATGGTCAAAATTATAGGTGATTTACAGTATGTATGTTTTTGTTTGCCAATTCTACTTTGTATTATCCCAAGAAACGAAAATACTGTAAACACTGACTTTCTAAAGACACAAAAATATTTTAATTCTTCTTTGTCAAAGTAAATTGTTCTTTTGCTGTTGAAGGGTACCTTGTTAATCATCAATGTTGTATTTTTAAAATATCGCTCTTTATATTTATGAAATTGATACCATTGTTTACTTTTTGCTTTTTATTTGTGAGAAATTAATATTAATGTTACTAATTATCAGCATCCATTTCATTTTGTATATAAATGTAAACTGTCATTTAGATGTTGAATGCCCTCTCTCAGAAAAGAGCAGATTATTCCAATTTGAATGATTTTAACTTTACCCTTTGTAAATTAAAATTTTAATTTCAACGATAGGTCAAGGTCGTTATATCAACGATCAAAAGTTTAAAAATATTTTTTGGGGGATCTTGAAGGCCTGACATACTCAGATGCTATCATTTTCTTCAGAGTCTATTGATGTATGATACAGGTTATTTCTATATTTTTCATCTCACCCAATATAATTAACAAAACAAGTAATCTCAAAGAATCTAAACTTAAACAACTATAGTGAATTTCGTTGTGTAATTTTGTGGCTACTTGATGAAGTTCATCAGAAATTTTATTTTTACGGTAAGAATTTTTTTGACTAAATGCTACATGGATTTAATCATTACATATTCTTTTATCTCAGACAGTTGAATTCAAAAATTATCTGAAAGAAAAACAAAAATTACTAAGAAAAACATTGCATATTTTAAAGCTTTTTTTTTTGTTAAGTAATTTTATGACTGGCATACTGTTACCTATATGTGTATATTTTATCAAAAATCTTATTTATATCCACTACTTCCTTTGCCTCAATGAAATAGTGCCGTTCTTATCGTTCGGCATCAGCATATCTTTATTTTGGATACCTTTTCTTCACTGGTAATATTTTCTTTGGTTTATTTTGAGCGTATGCTTGACATTGAAAGGCCATTTCTGAATGACTACAGGAAGCTTAGTGATAGTTATCGTCTAGACCTTCCAGAAAATTATAGGCAGGTTTTTGTGATATTTGAAGATAGTAGTTTATTTTAGAAAAAGACTGATATAAATTTTATAATTTAGAAAGTGAATGCTACTGTTTCAGCTTGTTTGTTTATTTGATAGGAGTTTAGTGCGGTACATGTACTTCAAGTTATTTCACTCGTATGATAGCATGCCAGCCCAATGGGCAAAGGAAAAGACCTGACCCGACACTGGCAAGACACCACAGGATATGTACAGGACCAATCACAGGATACCCAAACAAATTAGCTAGTTGATGCCCCTTCGCTCAGAGAGCACCGCTGCACAGGACGCTCCCCACCACCATCCTTATGTGTTAGCTATGTCTTACGGGTGCCAGATTATCCTATATATAAAACCTCTTCAGATCTTATTCCTCAGATTTAATAATGCTTATTAATGATTGAGGTTTTCTTTTTGAATCCTAATTGCTTATCTAATCAAATAGGGCTGGGGGCGCAATAAAAAAAAATTGGTGTGGCTTTTAAACAATTTGAACTATAAGAATTGTGACCATGCAAAGTAGTTCTGTAAGTCATATAACCTGGAGTGAGACGTTAAACAACATTTAAAAAAATAATATAAAAAATTTGTATACCTGAAAAAATACCTGTAGAGTCTACATTTTAAATCATAGATAATGTGGCCAATGAGCGATGGTTTTACCCTGTATGTTCATGTACATGTACTGTACCTTTGATATCAAGAATATTTATTATTTGACCAGTAGAATGAAGGCTGTGACTGATGAACCAATGTGTTAGATTTGACAAGGGGCGCAACTTACAAATGGATCTTGGATTAAATGTGGCATAATATGTGCATAAGTTTTAAGAATGTGAGGTAGGAGCTGAGGGAGAAACTCTGAGAAAGATTAACAGTACCTTCTGTAAATGAGAAGACATGCTGTACCCAACTCAACTCTATTCATCTCTTTTCCCTTTATGATTTGTTTTTTTTTTTGGTGTGGAACTGTCCAGATACTGTAGCTATTTTTACAGTTTGATCAGGTGTACAAAAGCCTTGACAAATCATCTGTCTAATTAAACCTGACAAGCTTTTACTATTCCCTTAAAAATCTGTGCTCCATTTTCATCCCTTAAATAGGCTAATTCTGTGTTTCTTTGTTTGGCTTGCTGAATAAAATTATTCCCCACGCTCCCCACCCCTTTACTGCCATTGATCCAGTTCTATCATTTTTTTCTTGTGGAATTCGGCAACACAAGAAATTCAAAATAGACCCTTCATAAAAGTGGGGAGCAGATTGTTTGGTGTTTCTTTCATCTATGGCATGCTATGGTTGTTATTTGTTGCTAGTGTTGTGTCAGGGTGATTGGAACCACCATAGTACATATTAGAGTGAAAAACTATGTCCTGGGGAAACATTTTAAAAATAATGAATGTGCTTTATGGAGGATTTGTAGAGAGATTCGTCACCATAACCTTCCCCTTCCCTGTACCTGGAATAGGTTCAATCCCCCTTGTGGACCTTAGGTATATAAGGGAAGATTTCCAGTGGCTGCTGAGTTCGCGTGGTGGTTTTTACGAAGTTTATTCCTGGTTTTCTACCATACACCAGCAACACAAATTATTAAGATTAGTAAGTCGTCATATAGGTGAAATACTCTTGAGTATAACGACGCCAATCAAATAAACAAACAACTATTACCTTGTGTTTTGAGAAATTCTACAATTTATCCAATGACCATGGGTAGTTGGGGTCACCCATTGTTTATTTATTTTTTTATTTGCTTGGCTTTTAATGGCCTATTCAAATGTAGTGCACACAATATTCCCTATTTTGCAATAAAATACTCGGCTCACAATACATGTTGTCCCCTCTAGCTGTGGGTACTTATTGGGACATCTTGCAAGAAAATCAACATTTTTTTCCGCTATGTTTCCTCGTTTCTTTTGAAATGACTAAGAGATTATGTTTGGTATATTGCAGGTGGCTCTAGCCTGCTCTTCTGCTCAAGGGGGCATCAGTTAAACACATCTGTTTTTGACAGTTGATGTATTGGGAACTTATGCGCTTGTTTTTCCAATTTGAAAGCTGATATTTTATGTACATATTCATATAGAGCGGAAAAATAGAAAAATTTGGGTGAGCCATTCGAGGGAAAATCTTGACTCTCGAGGAAGATTGCTAAGGGAAAATTTCTTCAGACTGCTGTTGTTGAAAGGTCGTTTCCAATTACCAACTTGACTAGCTTGACTCATGTAAGTGAAATAGCCTTAAGTATGGTCACCATTGATTTGATATTCATTTGATACCTGAGTTTAAACAAATGCCTTTCAAATTTGAAATCATATTTCTTATTTTTAAAGGTACATGTATCCATTTCCTCTGGGGCGTTCTTTTACTGTTGGCTTGTTGATGCTAGACTCTTTGTCAAAAATCTGGGCAGTCAAGAATAGGGTTTGCCTGAACAGAATAAGCAAGAAAATGTTTATATTACAGTCACTGTCTTCTGTCAGTCTGTCACACAAACAAACAACGTATCAGAATGTGAGAGGTTTCCTTGTGTATATAATTTTATAGTAACATAATTTAAGTAATCACTCACAGGTGAAAAAAGCCAAAATGCTGTGACAACCAATGATTTTCGGGCGACTCTTAAACTATACATCATACTGCAGGTGCTGATTTTAGTGTCGTAGGAAATGAAGATGGTCACTTATTGATCCGAGTGCAATTTAAACTGTGACAGCATGGTCAAGTTGACCTGAATTTATAAAGAGGCTTGGGAATCTTAAGTTAGGATGTAGCTGAGAACCTGCATGGGAAGGGAAGTTGACTGCATGCCCAGCAAACATAGTACAGCCTACACTGACATACTCCCTAAACCATCAACAAATTGGACCCCTTAACCACTTGACAATTAAACCTCTTGGTAAAGCAAAGGCTAAGAAGTGTAGAAACACAATCTTGAAATTTGTATGTAGTGCAGACATGAAAACTACCAGACAAATAAACTTAAGTTCCAACCTCTGATTTTAATATTCGGTAAATTACTTAAAACTTGTGCCCCTTTAGGTCGAATTCGTTGGGGATTGAGGCATGGGGCAGCTGAAAGATGACATTTTCCAATATAGAAAGGGCCACTATAAAATATGCTTAACAGTAGAATTCTCTCCTGTATACAGATTGTGCACCACACTACTGTGTATATATTTTATCAAGAATAATCACACTGGCACAGGGATATCGACTAATTCAAACTGATGAATCATCTAATGTTCCAGATAAATTCTCAGAGACAAGTTTCTAGATAGATCTGAATCTTGAGTTGTTCTGGATAAACATGTATACATGTACATGTTTATTAAATATATTTTGATGGATCCTTTGATAGCAGTTTCTTACTTGGCTTGTTTTATAAAAAAATGGCCATGAAGATTTGACGAAAACGATGGGCCTCAAGTTTAAAGACTATTTCTTGGAAAGTATATGTCACATTGCGAAACAACTAGCTTTTATGGGTTTTCCAATTTCCCCGTATGTAATAAGCCCCGTTTCTCACTGATTTAAGGGGCATCAAGAAGCTGATTTTGTCATGTTCCTTTCTCTGTGGTGTCCTTGTCTGAAAGAAATTCAGAAGTATGGAAAAGTATGGCTTAAAACCCCCAATTAACCAATTAGTCTCTTAAATAAAGGTAGCCTATTTAACTATCTATTTTTTTAAGTTCACCAATAAAAGATTGGTTGTAAAATGAAATAATGCCTTTTACGTTTGTAAGAGTTTGTGAATTCTGTGAGCCCCATAGACTGTTTCTAGGAAAGTTAGATGACAAATTGAGGAAAATTAGTAGCTGGTGGAATTACCCAGTCTAAATACCTTCTCCCTATCTCTGATTAACCATGAGGCCTATCAGGATCACCCTTTATCAATCCCGCCTTTAAGCACCCAGTCTCTGTTGCCCTGAATCTCTGTAAAGACACCCTGATTTATCACCTTTTCTTCCCTCCAATCTCATCTAGGTTTGCGGTTTAAATGTTCTGCTAATCTGCCCTGAAAAACAAGTCTTTAAAATTCTTAAACAATTTCAGACATTTTGAGAAACTGCTTCTTTGGCTGATTTGTAAATTTTAGTTCAACATAATATTTGAATGTCAAATGTCTGAAATATGAAAAAAAAATTTGCCATATGTACTTATCAAAAATTATGTAGTAGTTAATTTACATGTATAGCACAATGTTTCAATGTTTTTCCTACATGTAACACTGTTAATAACGTACAAGGATAAAGATTGAATCATTGCATTGTAAGTAACAAGAAGATGTTATCTATACATTGTATAGGTTACTCAACTTCTATAACAAATTCCCTGTGTACAAATTTATTTTTTTCCTGTTGCAAAAATTAGGATATCAGGTGTAGTCCTTGAAGAAAAGGGCTCCATCCATCAGTCCACTCCATTCTTTCTTCTCTAAGCACCACTTTTAAATCTTACAGATTGCTTAATTACATGTTGGCAGTTTGTCAGAAGTTATTGCTGTGTGACATTTAACATTTAAAGTAGAGGTTCAAAAATATACTGCTAATTGACTTGACTTTTCTGTTTAACCAGAGTTAAGAATAAATGTGTCCTTGACACTATTCTTCATCCACTCCCTCCCCCCACCCCCCACCCACCCCACCCACACGCAACTTGACTTAAGATTTCTAAAATGGCTGGTTGGCGAGAGTTCCCTATGCTTTGGTGCTTTCAGAGCAAAAGGAGTATTTATAAACCAATTTGTGGAGCCCTAATTTGTGCCCTATCATTTTTTGGATGTCATTGTCGGTTGACAATGGTGAACTTCACCTATTGGCTGGCATGTTGTCATATCTCAACGGATCAATAAATTAGCTCTTATATTGTACCTCTTAACAATAAGCATCAGGTAAAACCTCTCATATTTTCTGTGAATTAGATTTGAAGCCTTCATGTTTCAAATACAGCTTCTGTCAATTGACTCTGACTTAATATGAAATATGAACAGATGAAGTACTAAGCAATGGAGTACACTCTTAACTATTAGAGTCTCAATACAGGATGCACGTGCTACTGTCGAAAATTGAAGATTTAGCGGATTTACGTGTGACACAAGTTGTACTGATGCAATAAATTATTTCTTTATAAATTGTTTAGTTTTATTTTACTGTCATACTTGGTTCACCAATGTCAATTGATTGTTGAGCAAGATTTATAACCTTGTCTAATGTCTTGGCTATGTGGACAATAGCAGGATATCTGAAAAGAACTATTCTGTCCAATTTGATTAGAGGATAGAGGATAAAATTATTCCCCCTTTTATCAAGGCCGTCTCAAAGATGTTAACAGACCTTCTTATTTAGTAGCAGGTGGTTGGGTGAGAGAGTATACACTGGTGCTCTCTGAGTAAAGCGGCATCAGGAAGACGAATTGTTTTGGTGTCCCGTTTTTTTGTCCTGTAAATGTTTTGTTGCGCCATCTGTGTTGCCAGCGTCATTTATGGTTGTTTCCTCCACTGATTGGGCTGGCACACTGCCATATGAGTGAAGTAACCCAAAGTACATGAACGACCTTAAGCCCCAGTCAAAAAAACTAACAATTGTAATTTACAAAGACATGACGACTGAGATGGATTTTCAACTTCTGGATATATATTGGTAAGCGACGTTTCGATCTAGATAC